>JAYKQN010000034.1:1942500-1995000 GCA_036785175.1 Eupleurogrammus muticus
TTCTCTGTCTCTGGCATCTGATAAACAAACAAACAAACACCTGATAAACAACAATAACAAACAAACAAACAAACAAACAAAAGTCAACACTGACTCACCTTTAAAGTTCCCCAGGTATAAATCAGGCAGGACCTGTCAGCACATTAGAAAACACACACTGTGACGTCACAAATAAATATCAGCTGGTTATAATAATGTGGTTCAGTTCTGCTGCTGAGGTCACGTGACCAGAGCTAAATCAGCAGGTGATAAAACAGGTGGAAGAGGATTTATTTCCTGTGAAGGTTCATTCTTCAGGAAAAGTTTTGGTTTGTATTTCTTCTAATAATACAGATTGTGTGCAGAGAAGCCGCAGACTCGGAGTTTCAGCGCATGTGCAACAGATGAAAATCCGCTAAAAACAAACTCACCTTGTTGATGCCGTTTCCCATGCTGCAGGACTGACGTCACAAAGGAGCAGCGCCGTGAACCGCCGCCGCACAAGGAGCCGTGAACGTTCAGCGGATCTTCAACCCGCGGAGGATCCGCTCCCGTTCAGCCCCGAACCGCCGCGGTGCACGCTGGGATTTGGAGTCTGATGACGTCAGGACCCCCCAGCAAAAAAACCGAGCCCGAAATAAACCTTAAAGACGCAGGAGGAAAACAGACGGTGTGTGAACATTCAAACCATGATCACACACTTTAGTTTTCTTTTATAAAACGATTATATTTAGGTAATCTACTTTCTATATTTAATAACGTGCTGCTTTTTTCGTTATTTTGCTTTACTATGCACTTTGTGTGGGAAAAAACACTACATACATAGATTATAATGATATTAAAGGTATTTATTGTTAAAACAAGTGGTAAAATATCCTATATTAATATTACATTTCAGAAGGAAATATTATATTTCTGATCCACTACTGTTATTTCACAGCTTTAGTTACTTTCAGATGATTTGACATGAAATAATATATTCTAATATATTTAAATATTTTAACTGTTTGTGTGAAAGGTGAATAAATTAGATTTTGATTGTAGCTTTGATTTGATTATAAACTATGAGATCTAAAAGTGACTCCACGTTCAAGAATTAAAACACTGAAAAATAAACTGATGACTGTTAATGGAATAAAATTAGTTAATGTTTTCCTGACTCTGAAATGTCTTTGGGGTTTTAAGATTATTTTGATTATTTGCTGCAGACATGTCTGAATCCATTTTATTAGTCATGTATATATAAATGAAACTACTAAAACTCTGAATGACTGTACTTATCCTAAAATGTATTAACATTTTACCAACTTACCAAATTTATTCATTACCATGTTTTTATTATGTGGAGAGAATATTTGCTGTTGCACCTCAGTTCTTATTCAGAGATGATGAGCAAAGTCAGATATTTTATTTCTCAGAAGGAGGCAGAGAGACAAACGTGGTGAGGACGGAAGCTGTGACATTAACCTCACGATAAAGGGTGGAAATAGTGAACTGTAAAAAAAACATCAACAGGAAGTTAAAGCTCTGAAGTGACAACACGACGCCGCTCAAAGACTTATCTGATAAATGACCATTAAAGTGGTGCTGGGACCTGGTTAGAACCACGGTTCTAAATCACCTCACTAAGTTTTCAGTCAGTTTTAACACCTACATACTAGTCACAGTCTGATACTTCACAGGAGGAAACAGCATTTTTGACATGACTCACAGTAAACAGTAATTTATATCAATATAAAAAATGATGTTAAAATGTCAGTGTCAGTTTTGCCTGATTAAAAAAAAAAAAAGTCCGGGTTCATTGATAAAAGACGTGTTTGTGTGAACGTGTCGTGGGAAACCACCTGCAGCTCTGCAGCGTGGGCGACATGTGACCTATAACTCGAGAAATTCCTGCTTTTACACATGAAAGCCACAACAAAGCACGATCACATTCACCTGTCATGTTACTGGTTTGTGTGTTTTTTTCATTTCACATTTATTCACAGGGATTTTAAAGTCATGAGTCTGACTCTTTGCCCTGATCAGTCGGCAGAGGGAGATACAACCTCTGCACAGTAAAAAAAAACACTTATATAATATATAAAAAATAAAGTATTAATGGGAAATAACATATTATGTTGTAGTATTGTCATGTAGAGCTGAGTAAAGATGGAATGTGGTTTATGAGGCTGCGTTGATTCATAGCTTTAATGATTATGATTAAACCTAGTGTTGAAAAAATCCTTTACGTTCAATAACATTCATAACAGAGGATCATAATATATTGTGATTTTGTGAGTCATATTATATAATGGGTGATTCACACACATCACAATGTGATTTCTTCTCTATCAATGAATATATTTACATTATTAAGAACTAATTATTAATTACCTATTTATTAAAAGGCTATATATATATGATGTGTGTGTTACATATGTGAAAACATTTTTTTTATTTCCTTGATGAAATACTTAAACCAGCCGCTAGGCGGCGACAAATACCACAAATAATAATAACAATAATAATTAATAATATCGTAATAGCACAGAGAACCAGAGGAATTCTGCTTCTCAAACTCATTTCATTTTCAGAAAAAGAAAAAAGATTCACAGTGGCTCCACAAAAAATAGTTCCTGGTGTTTTAAAGCCTTTTTTCTGCCCCTGGAAGTAGCCGTGGATCATTCTGCTCTGGCATCGATTCATCGGGGCTGTTTGTAGTTTTTATTTTTTCCGGTTTCACTTTGTTTCGCTCGAACTCGAGGAAATCCCGGAACCAAGCCACAGACACTTGGGGCTTTTTTCCACAGCACTTTAAAGGTGAAAACTTCAACCTGTGTTGATCCGATGTTTGTTTTGTTCGTCTCGGATGAGTGAAGAGTTTTGTGACGTCACAGGGGGCCAAAGTTAACGTTAGCTAGCGGCAAGTTTGTGTTGTTTTCCGAAACTTTGGCGAAGTTTTACTGTGTTTCCACGTCTCTGGTTCACGGAAGAGTCGTCATGTAACGAGGCTGCTTTGTTCACATGTATGTGTGTGTGTGTGTGTGTGTCTATGTGTGTGTGTGTGTGTGTGTGTGTGTGTGTGTGTGTGTGTGTGTGTGTGTGTCAGTCAGTGTCCTGCTGGTTTTTCGGGACCAGAATGGCGGCCGCGGACTCCTCTCTCACCATGAGCTCCACGGACCTGATCCGGAAGGAGGCTCTGGACTACGGCGGCTTCGGGGAGGTTTACCTGTGCTACCACGCGACCCTCGGACAGGTGGTGCTGAAGACGCTGTACACGGGCCGCCTCCGCAGCGAGTAAGTGTGTGTGTGTGTGCGCGCGTGCGCGTGCGGGTTTCCCCCGCGCCTCATCTCCTAAGTAGAATCATGCGCCTTTTTTAGGCTGCTGTTTTATATGTTGGTTGTTATCTGCAGAAACAGCAGCGACTCGTTTCTACTTTTATCCAAATTTTCGCACCAGAACCATCATCAGTCTATTTTTTCCTGTAGACAAATTTGCTCTACATAATAATACATGACTTATTCAGTAATAATTCATGATGTGTATATACCTGAGAGAAACTAAACAGAATAATGACATCTACAACAGGCTGTTGATTCACTGTATTTCTATCTATTTATGTATTAATTATTATAATATTATTTATCAGACTCATCGTGATGCTCATTGTGTCTGTAGATCTTTACTCCAGGTCATTGTAGTGTTAAAGGAGTTACTTGTACGCAACAAGATACAAGAAAAAGTCCAGTTGCTTATGAGTTTCATGATGCTCACTGTATTATTTGTCATATATATATGGGAAAATGTCAAAAATGTCATGGGGTGTAACCTAAAAACCTGGAGCCAAATGTTTAAATGTTTTTTTTAATGATATCAACTAGTGTTGTAGTATTTTGGGTGGATTATACGTATTTAAAATGTATTATATATTTTTGATCTCATGGATTTTTATAAAAAACAAATGACATGACACCAACATTAACACAAAACATAGATTCTGAGAGACCTGATGAATGCTTTAAGAACTTTCTCATTTGATTTGTCACCGTTCCATTCGCTGCTCCAGGGACAGTAAGAGGTCTCTGCTGGAGGAAGGGAACATCATGGCGAGTCTGAACCACGAGCGCGTGGTGAAGCTGCTCGGCGTCATCATGGAGGATCGGGACTGCTCCCTGGTGCTGGAGCTTCTCCCAAGAGGAAACCTGCTGGTGATGCTGGAGCAGGTCGGCGGGCTTCACACATCGATTACGGGTTTCACGCGTGTGTGTCTGAGGAGGATTTAAACGTTTTCCTCTGTTCTCAGGTCTCGGTTCCTGTGTCCGTCAAAGGCAGAATAATCCTGGAGATTCTGGAGGGGATGGTCTACCTCACAGCTAAACACGTCATACACAAGGACCTCAAGCCGGAAAACATTTTAGTGGACAAAGATTTTCACATCAAGGTAGTTTAAACACCAAATATGTATATGGTATACATTTTTTTCAAAGTTTGAGGAACAGTTTGGGGTGTTCATTACACTTCTTGCACAGTTCCATTCATCATGAATAATGAATACAAAGAGATATATCAACAAAAAAAGCTTGCAGGTGACCCATGAAACCTCTTTTTCTGTCCGATGCATATAAACCACAACACTGACTCACCTTAAAATTCCCCAGGTATAAATCAGGCAGAAGTTCAGAGTCATAGTTTCATTAATATCATCACATCATGAAAAATTAATGTATTTTCATGACCATAAGGCACTGGACTAAAAGGCTTAAGGCTCTTGCGGGAGCTAAACTGAGTTTGGTTGTGCTTTATTTAAGTATTGATTACAAAGTACTTTAATCATCATGCGCATGGTAAAACACACAGATAAAACAAGCACACAAGTGTGTGTATTTAAAAATAGAGCGGGGTAATGTCATCAATCAAACCATCAAATTCCTCATCCTCTGTTTCTGATTCCAACAGCAGCTAAATCTCCATCAAACATGCCAGCTTCACTTTCTTCACCATCAGAGTCACTTTCCTCTAAATGATGCGTTATAATCCACTGGAAGTTGCTGTGCTACCGTAGTCCTGGTCTGGATGGAGAAATGGCACCAAAACGAAAGCACCAAGACGGAAATGTTCAATTTTCATTTCTTCTGCTGCTTTATTGCTTTTAGTTGACCATCAGAACGTTTCTCCCACTTGTTCTTTGCTCTGTGATATACTGATCTAGTCTTTGCTCTGTGATCGACTGATCCAGTCTTTGCTCTGTGATCCACTGATCCAGTCTCTGCTCTGTGATCCACTGATCCAGTCTCTGCTCTGTGATCCACTGATCTAGTCTCTGCTCTGTGATCCACTGATCCAGTCTCTGCTCTGTGATCCACTGATCTAGTCTTTGCTCTGTGATCGACTGATCCAGTCTCTGCTCTGTGATCCACTGATCCAGTCTTTCCTCCAACTCGTACCACCTGTCTTATGTCTTAAACTCAGCTGTGTAGCTGATTTCCTTCAGTTTAAACTGTGCTTTATCAGCGTGTCTCTTTACCATTTTCAGGTTGTTAAAACAACGATGTTCTGCATAACGCACATCCCCGTTATTTTATCTACAATCCACGCCCACACTTCCCCTACATACATACATAGGGCGCACCAACATTTTGAAGAAAATAGAAGACTTTAATGTGCCCTTATAGTCGTGAAAATACGGTATACAAAAAGGTTGCAGGTGACCCATTAAACCTCTTTATTCCGACGCATGTATATAAACCACGACGATGACGACCCCTCCGGTTTCTCAGATCGCCGACCTGGGCCTCGCCACCTGCCAGACGTGGAGCCGCCTCACCAGGCAGGAATCTCGCCGGAAGAGTCGCCTGGGCCGGACGGCCGGAGCCCGGGGGGCCGGGACCCTGAGCTACATGGCCCCGGAGCACCTGGAGAGCGTCCACACGCCGTCTACCGAGAAGTCCGACGTCTACAGCTTCGCCATCGTGGTCTGGGTCATCCTCACGGGAGAAGAACCCTATCCCAGTGAGTCGGGAACCATTTGGATTTAACCGTTAACTGAATTGTTTAAAGTTATAAAACTCAGCCATCTCAATTTTTTTTTTGTCTTTTTCTTTCCAGATGCCAGGAGCGAGGATCAGATCAGCCAGTGTGTTCGTAAAGGTGAAAGACCGGCGGAGGATCTGATTCCTGAAGACACGCCGGCAGAGATCAAGGAGCTGATGAGGAGCTGCTGGAACAGCGATCCACACAGTCGACCCACGTTCAAAGGTCTGTGACCCACGTTTAAAGGTCTGTGACCCACGTTTAAAGGTCTGTGACCCAAGTTCACTGGTCTGTGACCCACGTTTAAAGGTCTGTGACCCAAGTTCACTGGTCTGTGACCCACGTTTAAAGGTCTGTGACCCACTTTAAAAGTCTGTGACCCACTTTAAAGGTCTGTGACCCACGTTCAAAGGTCTGTGACCCACGTTTAAAGGTCTGTGACCCACTTTAAAGGTCTGTGACCTACGTTCAACGGTCTGTGAACCACGTTTAAAGGTCTGTGACCCACGTTTAAAGGAAGGTCTGTGACCCACGTTTAAAGGTCTGTGACCCACGTTCAACGGTCTGTGACCTAAGTTCAATGGTCTGTGACCCACGTTTAAAGGTCTGTGACCCAAGTTCACTGGTCTGTGACCCACGTTCAAAGGTCTGTGACCCACGTTTAAAGGTCTGTGATCCACGTTCAACGGTCTGTGACCCACGTTTAAAGGTCTGTGACCCACGTTTAAAAGTGTGTGACCCACGTTTAAAGGTCTGTGACCCAAGTTCACTGGTCTGTGACCCACGTTTAAAGGTCTGTGACCCAAGTTCACTGGTCTGTGACCCACGTTTAAAGGTCTGTGACCCACTTTAAAAGTCTGTGACCCACTTTAAAGGTCTGTGACCCACGTTCAAAGGTCTGTGACCCACGTTTAAAGGTCTGTGACCCACTTTAAAGGTCTGTGACCTACGTTCAACGGTCTGTGAACCACGTTTAAAGGTCTGTGACCCACGTTTAAAGGAAGGTCTGTGACCCACGTTTAAAGGTCTGTGACCCACGTTCAACGGTCTGTGACCTAAGTTCAATGGTCTGTGACCCACGTTTAAAGGTCTGTGACCCAAGTTCACTGGTCTGTGACCCACGTTCAAAGGTCTGTGACCCACGTTTAAAGGTCTGTGATCCACGTTCAACGGTCTGTGACCCACGTTTAAAGGTCTGTGACCCACGTTTAAAAGTGTGTGACCCACGTTTAAAGGTCTGTGACCTAAGTTCAACGGTCTGTGACCTAAGTTCAACGGTCTGTGACCCACGTTTAAAGGTCTGTGACCCACGTTTAAAGGTCTGTGACCCACATTTAAAGGTCTGTGACCCACGTTTAAAGGTCTGTGACCCAAGTTCACTGGTCTGTGACCCACGTTCAAAGGTCTGTGACCCAAGTTCAACGGTCTGTGACCCACGTTTAAAGGTCTGTGACCCACGTTCAAAGGTCTGTGACCCACGTTCAAAGGTCTGTGACCCACGTTCAAAGGTCTGTGACCCACGTTTAAAGGTCTGTGACCCAAGTTCAACGGTCTGTGACCCACGTTTAAAGGTCTGTGACCCACGTTTAAAGGTCTGTGACCTACGTTTAAAGGTCTGTGACCCACGTTTAAAGGTCTGTGACCCACGTTCAAAGGTCTGTGACCCACGTTTAAAGGTCTGTGACCCACGTTCAACGGTCTGTGACTCACGTTTAAAGGTCTGTGACCCACGTTTAAAAGTGTGTGACCCACGTTTAAAGGTCTGTGACCTAAGTTCAACGGTCTGTGACCTAAGTTCAACGGTCTGTGACCCACGTTTAAAGGTCTGTGACCCACGTTTAAAGGTCTGTGACCCAAGTTCACTGGTCTGTGACCCACGTTCAAAGGTCTGTGACCCAAGTTCAACGGTCTGTGACCCACGTTTAAAGGTCTGTGACCCACGTTCAAAGGTCTGTGACCCACGTTCAAAGGTCTGTGACCCACGTTCAAAGGTCTGTGACCCACGTTTAAAGGTCTGTGACCCAAGTTCAACGGTCTGTGACCCACGTTTAAAGGTCTGTGACCGACGTTTAAAGGTCTGTGACCTACGTTTAAAGGTCTGTGACATAAGTTCAACGGTCTGTGACCTAAGTTCAACGGTCTGTGACCCACGTTTAAAGGTCTGTGACCCACGTTTAAAGGTCTGTGACCCAAGTTCACTGGTCTGTGACCCACGTTCAAAGGTCTGTGACCCACGTTTAAAGGTCTGTGACCCAAGTTCACTGGTCTGTGACCCAAGTTTAAAGGTCTGTGACCCACGTTTAAAGGTCTGTGACCCAAGTTCAACGGTCTGTGACCCACGTTTAAAGGTCTGTGACCCACGTTTAAAGGTCTGTGACCCACGTTCAACGGTCTGTGACCCACGTTTAAAGGTCTGTGACCCACGTTTAAAAGTGTGTGACCCACGTTTAAAGGTCTGTGACCCACGTTTAAAAGTGTGTGACCCACGTTTAAAGGTCTGTGACCTAAGTTCAACGGTCTGTGACCTAAGTTCAATGGTCTGTGACCCACGTTTAAAGGTCTGTGACCCACGTTTAAAGGTCTGTGACCCAAGTTCACTGGTCTGTGACCCACGTTCAAAGGTCTGTGACCCACGTTTAAAGGTCTGTGACCCAAGTTCAACGGTCTGTGACCCACGTTTAAAGGTCTGTGACCCACGTTTAAAGGTCTGTGACCCACGTTTAAAGGTCTGTGACCCACGTTTAAAAGTGTGTGACCCACGTTTAAAGGTCTGTGACCTAAGTTCAACGGTCTGTGACCTAAGTTCAACGGTCTGTGACCCACGTTTAAAGGTCTGTGACCCACGTTTAAAGGTCTGTGACCCACGTTTAAAGGTCTGTGACCCAAGTTCACTGGTCTGTGACCCACGTTCAAAGGTCTGTGACCCACGTTTAAAGGTCTGTGACCCAAGTTCACTGGTCTGTGACCCACGTTCAAAGGTCTGTGACCCAAGTTCACTGGTCTGTGACCCACGTTCAAAGGTCTGTGACCCACGTTTAAAGGTCTGTGACCCAAGTTCAACGGTCTGTGACCCACGTTCAAAGGTCTGTGACCCACGTTTAAAGGTCTGTGACCCACGTTTAAAGGTCTGTGACCCACGTTTAAAGGTCTGTGACCCAAGTTCACTGGTCTGTGACCCACGTTCAAAGGTCTGTGACCCACGTTTAAAGGTCTGTGACCCAAGTTCAATGGTCTGTGACCCACGTTTAAAGGTCTGTGACCCACGTTCAAAGGTCTGTGACCCACGTTCAAAGGTCTGTGACCCACGTTCAAAGGTCTGTGACCCACGTTCAAAGGTCTGTGATCCACGTTCAACGGTCTGTGACCCACGTTCAAAGGTCTGTGACCCACGTTTAAAGGTCTGTGACCCACGTTCAACGGTCTGTGACCCACGTTCAAAGGTCTGTGACCCACGTTTAAAGGTCTGTGACCCACGTTTAAAGGTCTGTGACCCACGTTTAAAGGTCTGTGACCCACGTTTAAAGGTCTGTGACCCAAGTTCACTGGTCTGTGACCCAAGTTCACTGGTCTGTGACCCACGTTCAAAGGTCTGTGACCCACGTTTAAAGGTCTGTGACCCAAGTTCACTGGTCTGTGACCCAAGTTCACTGGTCTGTGACCCACGTTCAAAGGTCTGTGACCCACGTTTAAAGGTCTGTGACCCAAGTTCAACGGTCTGTGACCCACGTTCAAAGGTCTGTGACCCACGTTCAAAGGTCTGTGACCCACGTTCAAAGGTCTGTGACCCACGTTCAACGGTCTGTGACCCACGTTCAAAGGTCTGTGACCCACGTTTAAAGGTCTGTGACCCACGTTCAACGGTCTGTGACCCACGTTCAAAGGTCTGTGACCCACGTTCAAAGGTCTGTGACCCACGTTTAAAGGTCTGTGACCCACGTTCAAAGGTCTGTGACCCACGTTCAACGGTCTGTGACCCACGTTTAAAGGTCTGTGACCCACGTTTAAAGGTCTGTGACCCACGTTTAAAGGTCTGTGACCCACGTTTAAAGGTCTGTGACAGACGTTTAAAGGTCTGTGACCCACGTTTAAAGGTCTGTGACCTAAGTTCAAAGGTCTGTGACCCACGTTTAAAGGTCTGTGACCCACGTTTAAAGGTCTGTGACCCACGTTTAAAGGTCTGTGACCCAAGTTCACTGGTCTGTGACCCACGTTTAAAGGTCTGTGACCCACGTTTAAAGGTCTGTGACCCACGTTTAAAGGTCTGTGACCCACGTTTAAAGGTCTGTGACCCACGTTCAACGGTCTGTGACCCACGTTTAAAGGTCTGTGACCCACGTTTAAAGGTCTGTGACCCACGTTTAAAGGTCTGTGACCCACGTTTAAAGGTCTGTGACAGACGTTTAAAGGTCTGTGACCCACGTTTAAAGGTCTGTGACCTAAGTTCAAAGGTCTGTGACCCACGTTTAAAGGTCTGTGACCCACGTTTAAAGGTCTGTGACCCACGTTTAAAGGTCTGTGACCCACGTTTAAAGGTCTGTGACCCACGTTTAAAGGTCTGTGACAGACGTTTAAAGGTCTGTGACCCACGTTTAAAGGTCTGTGACCTAAGTTCAAAGGTCTGTGACCCACGTTTAAAGGTCTGTGACCCACGTTTAAAGGTCTGTGACCCACGTTTAAAGGTCTGTGACCCAAGTTCACTGGTCTGTGACCCACGTTTAAAGGTCTGTGACCCACGTTTAAAGTGTGTGACCCACGTTTAAAGGTCTGTGACCTAAGTTCAACGGTCTGTGACCTAAGTTCAATGGTCTGTGACCCACGTTTAAAGGTCTGTGACCCACGTTTAAAGGTCTGTGACCCACGTTTAAAGGTCTGTGACCCAAGTTCACTGGTCTGTGACCAAGTTTTACAGGTAAATAAAGTAATAATAATAATAATATAATATGTTGTAGAGCAGAGCGAAGGAAGATAATGTGGTTCATGAGGCTGCATTGGTGATGGTTTTACTACTGTTGAAAAAATGTTGCTGCATCCTTAACATTAGGAATGTTCCTGTTTTATATCAGGGGATCATAATATTAGTAATTAGTAATTGTGTGACTCACATTATAATCTTCCTGTGATTCAGATCTTTTACTCACCTCTTCCTCTTTTTTCCTCTTTGTGTTGCAGAAGCCCACGACTTATTTCTTCCTTTCTACATGGAAAAGCTTGAACCATATGTGGAGACAGATCTGCTGCATCTGAAGGTAAAAAAAAAAAAAAAAAAGCACAAAGACGTAGAAGTGAAACGGAAGGAAGATAAAACGGTGATCCTATACACGTTAAAACATGTCATTTTCTGTGCAGGATTCATACGAAGGACCAGAAGAATTCATTGAGAAGATGAAATCTTTATCAATGACCCAGTGTTTTTCAACAGGTGAGGACTGATGGTCTGGAAATGTTTTTTCTGACATTTGGTTGAATTAATTCTGTAAATGACGGATTCCTCTTCCCTCTCAGATTCCCCGGCTCCTCTGATGAGTTCCGACCGGAACGTTTCTGTCCCGGTGGAAGCCAGCGTGGAGGACCTGCACCACATCCAGTACAAGGAGTCTCAAATCCAGACCGACGCCAAGCTGGTCCACCGCAGCCCCCCCGCCGTGGAGGAGAAACTGGACCGGGAGTTCCAGTACCACAAGTACGGCAGCTACAACTGCGAGACCCAGCAGAGCAACAGCTTCCTGCCCGACCCGCTCCACGGCCCGGAGGGAGTCCGGCAGCCGGAGCAGGACCGGCCCTGCGGTGTCTCCTCCGTCCACTCCTGGACCAAAGCGGAGCCGGTGCAGCCCGCCGGCTCCGAAGAGCCCTGGCTCCGCCCCTCCTCCGGTCTCTACGGGTCCATGAACTCGCCCGTGCCGCCGGCGCCGTCGCTGCCGCCGATGTCGGCCAGCACGCCGTCGCTGTCCCACCTGAACCAGCAGCACCCGCACTCCCACTACGACCGGCAGCAGTCCTGGCCCACCTACCCGGTCTCAGACACGGCCGGACCCGACCTGGGCCCCGGGAGGCTGCTGAGTCCTGGGATCAGCTGTTCTCTCCAGGACCCAGGTACCAACACTGGGTTATAATAGTGATTATTGATAGTCTATAGCTGATATTATCAATAATAGTGATTATTGATAGTCTATAGCTGATATTATCAATAATAGTGATTATTGATAGTCTATAGCTGATATTATCAATAATAGTGATTATTGATAGTCTATAGCTGATATTATCAATAATAGTGATTATTGATAGTCTATAGCTGATATTATCATCAATAGTGATTATTGATAGTCTATAGCTGATATTATCAATAATAGTGATTATTGATAGTCTATAGCTGATATTATCAATAGTGATTATTGATAGTCTATAGCTGATATTATCATCAATAGTGATTATTGATAGTCTATAGCTGATATTATCAATAATAGTGATTATTGATAGTCTATAGCTGATATTATCAATAATAGTGATTATTGATAGTCTATAGCTGATATTATCATCAATAGTGATTATTGATAGTCTATAGCTGATATTATCAATAATAGTGATTATTGATAGTCTATAGCTGATATTATCAATAGTGATTATTGATAGTCTATAGCTGATATTATCATCAATAGTGATTATTGATAGTCTATAGCTGATATTATCAATAATAGTGATTATTGATAGTCTATAGCTGATATTATCAATAGTGATTATTGATAGTCTATAGCTGATATTATCGTCAATAGTGATTATTGATAGTCTATAGCTGATATTATCAATAATAGTGATTATTGATAGTCTATAGCTGATATTATCAATAGTGATTATTGATAGTCTATAGCTGATATTATCAATAATAGTGATTATTGATAGTCTATAGCTGATATTATCATCAATAGTGATTATTGATAGTCTATAGCTGATATTATCAATAATAGTGATTATTGATAGTCTATAGCTGATATTATCAATAATAGTGATTATTGATAGTCTATAGCTGATATTATCATCAATAGTGATTATTGATAGTCTATAGCTGATATTATCAATAATAGTGATTATTGATAGTCTATAGCTGATATTATCATCAATAGTGATTATTGATAGTCTATAGCTGATATTATCAATAATAGTGATTATTGATAGTCTATAGCTGATATTATCATCAATAGTGATTATTGATAGTCTATAGCTTTTTGAATTTACTCTGAAATTGCACCCGATTTTAATTAATAATTTTCTAATGTTTCTTGAATTCCTGCCTTAAACTGAAATGACCACTATAAAACAGCGTTTTATTCTGACACCTGTTTGACCTGTTCCTGCGTTTTTTGTTTTTTTTCGTGTTGATCAGGTTCTCTGTTCATTAAGAACGCCAGAGGAATCCAGATCGGCAACAACAACACACTCAGCATCTTGGGGTGCGACACGTCTCTCTGTTCTTTACCGCCTGCTGCTGCCAACCCGGCAGCCTCACGCGTCAAAGAAGGAATCCAGAAATACGGTAAAAACACCCACGTCTGACGGCAAAATGACTGAAACAATGGTTTG
Source organism: Eupleurogrammus muticus (assembly GCA_036785175.1). NCBI lineage: Eukaryota > Metazoa > Chordata > Actinopteri > Scombriformes > Trichiuridae > Eupleurogrammus > Eupleurogrammus muticus. Next base: position 1,956,065 of record JAYKQN010000034.1, read on the forward strand.
AATCAAATTAAATCATGTTTTGCAGCATCTCCATATAAGCTGTTGTACATAAATCTCATTTTGACTGAGACACGAATAAGAGAAATAATCATTTAGGTCTGTGACCCATGTTTAAAGATAAGATAAGATATGACTTTATTGATCCCACAATGGGGAAATTTGCTTGTTACTGCAGCGTACAGAGTAAAGAAAAGAAAAGAAAATAAAAGCTAAAGAAGATAAAAACTATAAAAAATAAAATACACAACACTATGTACAAAATGCGTAGAATTTGTTGATCCACAGACACAGTATGCATTATGGACATAAGAATGGAGAAAAAATACTAATAAATAGCAAGAAAAAAGTATGCATAAGCAAAGCATATATACATACATACATGCACGTACATACCTACACACATATTTACATATTCGCATATATATATATATACGCACATACACACATGTACACATACATAGCTAATGCATACTTAAGGTGCAGGGTGTGTGTAGAGTAAAGTGACTACAGTGAGTTATAAAGTCCTAAAGGTCTGTGACCCACGTCTAGGTCGGTTTGACTCTGATTTACCATAAAACCTCCTTTGCGCTGCAGAGGACCACGCCGTGACCGAGCAGCACCTGGACCTGCTCAGGGAGAACATCGGGACCCGGTGGAAAGGCTGCGCGCGGGGCCTGGGCCTGACGGGCGTGGAGATCGAGACCATCGAGCACGACTACTACCTGGACGGGCTGCCCGAGATGGTGCACCAGATGCTGGAGCGCTGGAAGATGAAGGAGGGCAGCATCGGCTGCACCATCGGGAAGCTGTGCCGCGCCCTGGAGGGGAAGATAAAGGTGGACGTGATCCAGGGAATCCTGGACAACTGTGGTCCCGCGTATTCCTGAGCGGCCACCTCTGCCGCGTGTTGACTCCACGCCTCCGTCCTGGTTCCTTTTTATCCTGAAGGCTCCGACGTGACTTTTATAACTCGCCGTTTCATGAAAAAACATTTCTCCTTAATGCTGTGTTCTTAATGTGTTGAGTTGCTGCACCTGAAGAACGGTTATGGAAAGTGAAAGGATCATTTGCTAATTCACCATTAATAGTTGCTGGCCATGTTTCAGCAGCTTCACCAGAATATTTATTATTCATATTCAGTAGCAAACAGGTGTTTTACACTAAACATTTATTCACAAAAATCACAGAACAACCAAAGAAGCTGGAAACTCATGATGCTGATGTCCTATAAATCCCTTTTTATTCTTATTATTTTTATTATTAGTCCATCAGTCAGTTTGAAACCTGCTGATTCTAGATCACACATGGTCAGATTAATGTCATTTACCTAAAAGCGTGACCCATATTGTACTGTATCAGGAGTTTTGGATTAAAAATATCAATCTGATCTGTAGTATCACTGATTCTTAAAAAGAAAGAAATTAAAGCCACTTTATCACTGTTCTGATTCCGAATAAACTGATGTACAGATGTTAATAAAATTCCAAATGTGTATTTCATGTATTTTTAACTCAGCTGTTAATGCACCTCATCTATATCTATTAAAATCTGTGTGTGTTTGCAGCTTCGTGCATGTTTCATGCTGGAAAAGTGACGAAATAAAGTCGACTAAAGGCTTAAAGATGTTTTGCAGCAGAGTTTAAAGGAAACTGAAGTTTCTCACATCTGTAAAAAAAAATAAAACAATATAAATAGGGGAAAAAAACTAGATGTTTCACACACGACTAATATATAAATAAATTTGAATCATCAGCACATGAAAACACCAAATGTGAAGCCGACTTCAGTCTGTTTTTTATGAATTAACATATGATGTGTATAGTTTTATTGAATTAAAATGCTAAAAATTAAAATGACTGGTCTGAATATTAATGTCAGGATCACATAATAAAACAGATAAAAACTGATAAGTATGAGTGAGATTTTAACTCAAACATCCAACTATTATTTATTATTATGTCCTGATTAATAGTAAAGGTTTTTATTTTGGTGAAATTGTCCTATTGTTTGTTGATGTGTCTCCACGGTTCAGGATGTAGATTATAAATTATAAAATCTATTATAGATATAGAAGATATAAGATGTGGATACACCTCCTTCCCCAGGATTATTTTTCAGTTTTCCTGCTATAAATGATAATAAATCTGCAATATTTATACAACTAAGAAGCTTATTGGAAAATAAATCTTTATTTAAAATCTTAAAACAAAACCAAACTGACCCACTTCAGGAAAAAAAATAAACATTATAGATAAGCTAAATTATCGTCAAAGTTCAATGATTAGTTCAATGATTAGTTAAATTAGAGTTCAAAGATCAATTATTAGTCCATAAAATGCTATAAATCCACTAAGGATGATTCCAGAACATGAATATATTCTGTAAGATGTTTATTATAAAGGAGCCAATTAAATAATCCCACAAACAGCTCCAATCTAAATAAATATCTGAATAGTGGTTAGTTGCAGCTACTACTGATATTATAATTAACTATTTTATTATTGTATTGATGATGTGGATATTGATGATATATATTGATGCTGTAGCAGTAACATTGGGTTTTACTAGTTAACGCCAACATTATGACTGCCCTGACCCCGTCGAATCAGATAACCAGTTGATGTTTTAACTCCAGTTGCTGTGTCACTTTACAACTCTGTTGATTATTCACATCGGCGTCGCGTATGACTTTTGTTTTGCACTCGTCTCTACTTTCTTAGACTCAGAAGCTGCAGGAGAGGTTCAGAATCATGGCAGAAATCAAAGCGGCCGCTTTGTTTCTGCAGCTTTTCCTCCTCTGCGACGCCGCTCTGTGTTTGGTGAGTTTGTCTGGTTAAAAACTCTTGAGAATAAACAGAAACCTGATTTGATATTTTATGCAAATGAATGAAATTGTCGTTTTAATTTTCTTTCTAATTCTTCAGCCGACAACAAAAATTCCAGGTACGTTTTTTTTGTTGTTTTAAAAACTGTTATTGTCACACTTCTGTGACTTTTTTCCAACAATAACTTTCTTTTTTTTTTTTGCAGAGTACGATGTCGACGGTGGACGAGACCGAGACATTTTCGACATCAATGAAGGTTTGACAGAAAAATCCTGATGTTTCCTCTTCTGTCTCCAGACGTTGCATGAAGGGAGTTTGTTTTCTGTTTCAGAGGCAAACCTGAATCTGGTGGAAGGAGACATCGTGCTGGACGAGGCAGGAAAACCTAAATTTACCTCTTTGAAGTTAATGAATTAATTTCGCTAGAAAACCTCTACTTTATTTCTTTTTTTTTATTCCAGAGACAAACTCGAAATTCCATAATCGGTGAAGAGTACAGGTGGCCGAAGACGATCCCGTACTACATGGAAGACGATTTAGGTCAGAAATATAATAAAAAAGTACATGTAAATTATTTAAATTTAAGCTATTTTTTATGTGCGTTATAATTTTAAAGGTGCATGCTGTTTGTTAGTCAGTCGCAGTTCTTTTTAAATGTCATTTTAACTTGTCAGACTACTTAATAATTAAATAATCAAATAAGAAAAAAAAAACAGAAAACAGGATCATTCAGCATCTTCTTGCTTGTTTGGATGTTAATTAAACATGATTTATGTTGATTATATGTCAATGATAATAATGTAGTGAGACATTACCAGGTGTTAATGACATTAATGTAATAAGACCACAATATTAACATCCATTAATGTTATTAATGGATGTTAATAACAATGTATGACATTAACAGGTGTTAATAACGTTATTGTAATAAGACATTAACAGGTGTTAATGGCATTACTGTAATAAGACATTAATGGGTGTTAATAACAATGTAATAAGACATTAACAGGCGTTAATGACATTAATGTAATAAGAAAAAACAGGTGTTAATAACGTTATTGTAATAAGACATTAACGGGTGTTAATGACATTAATGTAATATGACATTAACAGGTGTTAATAACGTAATTGTAATAAGACATTAACAGGTGTTAATGACATTACTGTAATAAGACATTAATGGGTGTTAATGACATTACTGTAATAAGACATTAACGGGTGTTAACAACATTAATGTAATAAGACATTAACAGGTGTTAATGACATTACTGTAATAAGACATTAATGGGTGTTAATAATAATGTACTGAGAAATTAAACGTTTCAGATGTTAAATCTACTTCTGTTGAGATGGTAAAACATTCATTTTTCAGACACAATCCCTTCATTTCTTCATCTTTTTTGTGCTCCCTCTGCAGAGATCAATGCTAAAGGCGTGATCCTGAAGGCGTTTGAACAGTATCGACTGAAAAGCTGCATCGACTTCCAGCCCTGGAGAGGAGAACAGAACTACATCTCCATCTTTAAAGGCGGCGGGTCAGAACCACAACAACAGCCTTCGTGCTTTTATTCCCCAACTCTATACATCACATGTGTGTTCACATTGTTATATTTCGCGAAGCTGCTTCTCCTCCGTTGGGAACCGGCGGGTCGGGAAACAGCGACTGTCGATCGGCAGAAACTGCGACCGGATCGCCACCATCGAACACGAGTTCCTGCACGCTTTGGGTTTCTGGCACGAGCAGTCCCGGTCGGACAGGGACGACTACGTCCAGATCATGTGGGACCGGATCTCAGAGGGTAACGAAAAAAATAGACTGAACACATTCATACGTCATATATAGTTCTTCTATATCAGCTCCTCAGCTTGAGGGGACAAGTAAAGTAGATTTTACATGAAATCAGTGAATTCCACTTCGTTCTAGATGTGGGTGAACTTGCCTCCAGTTCTTTATCACTTTATCACATGTGGTAATTAAGCTCTTTATTCTGTCCCTGATAAGTGAGAGCTTATCAAACCATTACTTCATCATTATCACATTTAAAATAAAAGTACAAAGTTCCCTGATGTGTCAGCGGCTGGTTAAAGCGTTTCTGTTTCTCACTATCTTGTTTATAAGTTTGCATATTTTATGTGCTGCGTTTATTGCATATTAATTTGTTTCCCATGCTATATAAATATAATAAACTATAACGATGATAATAACAACTATAAACTATAAGTAAACTAATGTCTGGACTAACTGAGTAATGTCTTAATTCATATTTAGACTTAATTAATGAATTTTAATAGTAGTAAATACCCTCCAGCTTACATCAATATTAATATATTAAGACATTTACAGGTGTTAATAACATTAATGTAATAAGACATTAACAGGTGTAAATTATAATATGAGACATTACCGGTTAAAATATTAATGTAATAAGACATTAACAGGTGTTAATAATAATAATGTACTGAGACATTACTGGTTAAAATATTAATGTAATAAGACATTTATAGGTGTTGATATTATTGCACTGAGACATTAAAAGGTGTTAATAACAATAATGTAAGAAATTAATAGATCTTAATGATCATATTGTACTCGGACATTAATAGATGTTAATAATATTGATGTAATGACACAATAACAGGTGTTATAATAATGTCTCAGTAGATTATTATCATTAACAGGTGTTAATGATGATAATGTACTGAGCCTTTACCAGGTGTTAATTATAAAAATGCAAGGAGACATTGATAGATGATAATAACGATGTAATAAGACGTTAATAGATGTTAATACCATTCTCCAGGTCGTGAACACAACTTTAATACCTACAATGACACCACCTCCAGCTCCCTGGGCGTTCCCTACGACTACGGGTCCATGATGCACTACAGTAAAAACGCCTTCAACAAAGGCAGCGAGCCAACCATCATCACCAAGATTGCAGCGTTCAGCGATGTCATTGGCCAGCGGATGGAGTTCAGCGACAGCGACCTGCTGAAGCTCAGCCGCCTCTACAACTGCAGTGAGATTAACTTTACGACCGCTCGCTTTGCGTGCCAAACTGTAAAAAAAAGGGTAATCTCAGAGTTTTACAGCGGTTTCAAGTCCACGTGTTAATGAAAAAATCTCCCCTCAGCCGGAGGCTCCACGTTCCTGGACTCATGTGACTTTGAGCGTGAGAACATCTGTGGAATGATCCACGATGGGAAGTGGAGCTGGCTGCAGAAAGCAGCCGGAGGCCCCAGCACCGACTACTCCAACATGGGCAAATGCACAGGTGAAGAAATGTAATTTATTAGTTTGGAACTGGAATTTAATACAATCTGGTTTTTCATCTCCTTAATATATGAGGGAAGAACTACTCACTATATTGTCAAAAGTCTCAACTCACACATCTAAATAATGAGAAACAGGTGTTCAAATTACTTCTATCACTTTTCATCATTAATGTGATGAGACATTAACAGATATTTATAATATTGATGTTTGAGATATTAACAGGTGTTAATAATCATATAATGAGACATTAACATGTGTTTAAAATTATTTTAATGGGACATTAATATGTGTTAATATTAATAATAATAATAATATACAGAGACATTAACAGGTGTTTAATATTATTGTAATGGGACATTAATATGTGTTAATATTAATAATAATAATAATAATATACAGAGACATTAACAGGTGTTTAATATTATTGTAATGGGACATTAATATGTGTTAATATTAATAATAATAATAATATACAGAGACATTAACAGGTGTTTAATATTATTGTAATGGGACATTAATATGTGTTAATATTAATAATAATAATAATATACAGAGACATTAACAGGTGTTTAATATTATTGTAATGGGACATTAATATGTGTTAATATTAATAATAATAATAATATACAGAGACATTAACAGGTGTTTAATATTATTGTAATGGGACATTAATATGTGTTAATATTAATAATAATAATAATATACAGAGACATTAACAGGTGTTTAATATTATTGTAATGGGACATTAATATGTGTTAATATTAATAATAATAATAATATACAGAGACATTAACAGGTGTTTAATATTATTGGAATGGGACATTAATAGGTGTTAATAATAATAATAATGTACTGAGACATTAACAGGTGTTTGATATTATTGTAATGGGACATTAATAGGTGTTAATAATAATGTACTAAGACATTATAATAGGTGTTCAATATTATTGTAATGGGACATCAATAGGTGTTAATAATAATAATAATGTACTGAGACATTAACAGGTGTTTATTATTATTGTAATGGGACATCAATAGGTATTAATCATATTGTACTGAGACATTAACAGATGTTTAATATTAATGTAATGGAACATTAATAACACTATATGTTATAACATAGATATAAGACAATTAATGATACTGTTAATGATACTGTAATGAAAAAATAGCATGTGTTGTGTGTGACATTAATAGGTGTTTAATATTATTGTAATGGAACATTAATAATACTAATGTTATAAGACATTTATAGGTATTAATGATAATAATGAAATGAGACATTAACAGGTGTTAATGATGAATGTATGTAAAAAAAGAAATGATAAATTTTAAATATTTAGTCTATCTAGATTATAGAATATAAAACTAGTTGATAGCATGTGTTTTAATTAAAAAAAACTTGTTAAGAGAGTTAAACTATCTGATAGTTTTCAGCTGTATTATAAGGAAATAGAAGTGTTTGTTCAGCCCAAACAGGATGGAAACAATACGATTAGAACAGGAATAGTTTATTATGATAATAAATAGAATAGCAGCAAATATACTTATAGAACATGTGAACTGATGGGAGGGGTCAGCTGATGATCAGCCGGGTCACATGACATGAGGGATGTTCATGGGATGCGTTTCCATGGCGACGAGCTGCATCCAGACATCACCGGGTGTCAGAGGTGTAAAAACTCCACCACTGGACTCTGGTTCTGCAGGTTCAGGTTATTTCATGCACTTCAGCACCGCCGGGGGCAGCGTGGGAAACTCGTCTCTGCTGGAGACCAGGATCCTCTACCCCAAGAGAGGATTCCAGTGTTTGCAGTTCTTCTTCTTTAACAGCGGCAGCCACAGCGACTCGTTGAAGATCCTGGTCAGGGAATATGACGACGACAACCCCAACGGGAAGCTGCGCTTCATCCAGACCATCAATGGTGAATATTAGTCAATAATCACTGATCCAGAGGTATCGTCTGATGTTTTAATGTCCAGCCCCTCTATTTCTGACTATAGGAAACACGTTTAATTCTAATTATTGAAGTTAATTAATGTTAAAACATGAGTATAAAACATCCACATGTGTCCGGTGGTTGTGTATCACTGCATTTAAAGTTGGACTCTGCTCATATTAATCAGTGATTGGTGAGAATCTCAATTTGAAGATGATATCATCAATAGTGATTATTGATAGTCTATAGCTGATATTATCAGCAATAGTGATTATTGATAGTCTATAGCTGATATTATCAATAATAGTGATTATTGATAGTCTATAGCTGATATTATCAATAATAGTGATTATTGATAGTCTATAGCTGATATTTTCATCAATAGTGATTATTGATAGTCTATAGCTGATATTATCAATAATAGTGATTATTGATAGTCTATAGCTGACATTTTCATCAATAGTGATTATTGATAGTCTATAGCTGATATTATCAATAATAGTGATTATTGATAGTCTATAGCTGACATTTTCATCAATAGTGATTATTGATAGTCTATAGCTGATATTATCATCAATAGTGATTATTGATAGTCTATAGCTGATATTATCATCAATAGTGATTATTGATAGTCTATAGCTGATATTATCATCAATAGTGATTATTGATAGTCTATAGCTGATATTATCAATAATAGTGATTATTGATAGTCTATAGCTGACATTTTCATCAATAGTGATTATTGATAGTCTATAGCTGATATTATCATCAATAGTGATTATTGATAGTCTATAGCTGATATTATCATCAATAGTGATTATCGATAGTCTATAGCTGATATTATCATTAGTAGCACACACACACACACACACACACACACACACACACACACACACACACACACACACACACACACACACACACACACACACACACACACACACAGATTTTGTCAATAAAACCGTTATAATCTGAGCCTCGTGTTCTTTTCGTTCATTAACTCCATGTTTTTTGTGTCTCAGCTCCTCCTCAGGATCTGTGGCAGCTTCACCACGTGAGTCTCGACGTCAGAACCAAATTCCGCGTCGTCTTCCAGGGCACGAAGGGCGGAGCCTCCACGGGGGGGCTGTCCCTGGACGACATCAACCTTTCCGAGACTACCTGCCCCGAGTTTGTGTGGCGAGTGAGAAACTTCAGCGGGGTGATAGACAGCACGCCGAGCGGCACGCCCATCTACAGCCCCACCTTCACCTCCAGGGAGAACTACACCTTCCAGGTGAAGCTGTATCCCTCCGGCCAGGCCAGCAACCCCGGGGTAATCGCCGCCTACGCTCACCTCGTCGCCCGCGACGGCGACGCCGGGCAGAAGTGGCCGTGTCCGTGGAAGCAGATCACCATGATGCTCATGGACCAGAACCCTCACATCCAGAAACGCATGTCCAACCAGCGCAGCGTCACCACAGACCCCAACAAGAAGATGTCAGGTGCAGTTTCCTGCTCTAAATACCAATAAACCTGGAATGTCTCTGCAACTTCAACGGTTATGGACTTAACCTGGCATCAAAAGTGTGATAAAACCACTTTATTTTGTGTTGTAGCAGAGATTTTCTCATGCGATTATGTTTTGGATGATGATTTAAATCAAACCTGTGATTCACCTGTTTATTGTGTTACTGTGGGTTGATGGAATTTCATATTCACACTTTAATAATATGTTAAATCACCTCTTTAACAGACTCCGACCTTTTTTTTTGGGACGACCCTCGCAAGGTCGGTGTCGAGGTCACGGACACGGACGGGTCCAAGTATTATCGGGGACCTAGAGAAGGGACCTCCATGTTTCTGACCCACCTCAGAGCCCGGAGCCGGGACCTGATCAAGGGGGGCGACGCCATCTTCCTCCTCAGCATGGAAGGTAGGACACCCTGTACATTTCAACATAAAAGCACCTGTAATTAATGTGATTAATTGATCATTATAGTCAGTGTTTAAAATAAGATAATCCTTTATATGACCCACAGAGGGGAAGTTGCATTAGCAACAGCAGCATGGACAGAGAAATACAAGAAAGATGCACACAGAATATAAAAATAAATAAATAAACTATATACAAAAAATATATACAATATAATATAGGATAGCCACACCATATATTTGGTTTATAGCCGTGTTTGTTGTAGAGTCGCAAGGTTTGGGACAACAAACTTATTATTAATAATTGGTTAATAATAATAAAATGTATTATTATTACGAATTTATCATTAAGGCAGAAACTCAATAATCAATAATCACTTTTAAACTGTTAAAAAAACGCTCGTTCACAGTGGAGTCATTTCAGTTTAGGGCATGAACTCAGATTAGAAACATTAGAAAATTATACATTTAGATAAAGCAATCTGGTGCAATTTTGAAGAGTAAATTCAAGAAGCTATCAATAATCACTATTATTGATAACATCAGCTATAGACCATCAATAATCCCTATTGGTGATAATATCAGCTATAGACTATCAATAATCACTATTGATGATGATATCAGCTATAGACTATCAATAATCTCTATTATTGATAATATCAGCTATAGACTATCAATAATCACTATTGATGATAATATCAGCTATAGACTATCAATAATCACTATTATTGATATTATCAGCTATAGACTATCAATAATCATTATCATTGATAATATCAGCTATAGACTATCAATAATCACTATTGATGATAACATCAGCTATAGACTATCAATAATCACTATTGATGATAATATCAGCTATAGACTATCAATAATCACTATTGATGATAATACCAGCTATAGACTATCAATAATCACTATTGATGATAATATCAGCTATAGACTATCAATAATCACTATTATTGATAATATCAGCTATAGACTATCAATAATCACTATTGATGATAATATCAGCTATAGACTATCAATAATCACTATTGATGATAATATCAGCTATAGACTATCAATAATCACTATTGATGATGACATCAGCTATAAACTATCAATAATCACTATTATTGATAATATCAGCTATAGACTATCAATAATCTCTATTATTGATAATATCATCTTCAGATTGAGATTCTCTCCAATCACTAATTAATCTCATGTTTCTCTAAATGTCCCTTAAAGGATATTTTTTTTACTTTTTAATCTCTTAACATGTGAGTGAACAAATCGGCTTCAGTTTATGATTATTGGACAATGAGAAAATGTCTCAATAAGTAAAAAAAACTCAGTTCTGATTTTTAAAAACACATGTTGAACACAAACCAAAACAGCTTCAGTCATATTGATCTGTTAAATTTAACATTTACTCAGTAACATGAGTAAATGCAGTGATACACAACCACTGGACACATCTGGATGTTTTATACTCACGTTTTAACATTGATTTAACTTTAACAATTACTTTATCTCCTGTTCTCTAATGGTTCTGTTCAGATGTTTCTCACCTGACTGTGTCTCAGCCGCTTCCTTCACCGAGTCCCGGACCTTCCACCTCGACCCCCCCTGACGCCTGCAGCGCCGTCACGTGCCTGAACGACGGCGTGTGTGTGGTGGTGGAACACACACCTTCCTGCATGTGAGCTTCTTTTATTCGTCCCTGAGTTGTGAATGTTGACATTTTGACGTTGTAACGAGCCCGTCTGACTTTTACAAAACAAAACCTCCGAGTGCGACACTTTTTTTTAACATTAGCAGGGTTTACACTGGTTTTATTGATTTTTTGGTAAAATTAGACAATAATAATAATATTAATCTTAATATAAAGCAACAGCCAGCAGCCATTTATCTTACCTTAGCATAAAGATTGAAAATAGCGGTAAACTCTGTTAGCTTAGCTCGTTAGTTTAGCTTCAATTAGCCCAGCTCCGTTAGCATGGCGCCATTAGCATTAGCATTAGCATGTCTACATAAACTTAAATCTGCTCACTAGCACGTCCAAAACTTAATATCGTGAACTCTCTTCCGTTTAATCCAGTGTTTCTCAAATCGTGGGGCGCGCCCCCTACGTGGGGGTGCGTGTGTGACATGCGTTTTTCCGTACTAGAATACAGGAAGTGTAATACGCATCCTCGACAGTAGGGGGCGGTGGCGCTGTCATATTGTCATATTATGCTGCGTTCACTTGCACTCGGATCTCCGTAAGATTCGACCTCTGAATCGGGGGAAAAAGTGCAATGGACGGTCCGGTTGCTAATCAATTCGAATTTATTAATATTTATTTTTTTCAGTATCAAATGGCAGTCAGTCAAAAATGTTTTTAGTTTAAAAAGGGATTTAATTGTTTCATTTCAATAATTTCATTTTTTAATCTTTCCGGTTACAAATTAATTTGTACAACAAATAAAGTGAAATACAACACTTTTGCAGTGAAGAAATTTACTTTTTATAAACTATTATTTTATTATTTATTATTGAGTCCTTGTTCTAAACTGAGCAAGTCAAAGCTTTGCATTAAGTGCACAGACATTTTACTTATCAGCTGTATCAAAAGAGAACTTTAAACTATACCTATAAGAGATTTCTCAGTTTAAATATTTGAAGAAATGAAAGTATTTTTTCAGACAAGTCAAATATTTCACGTTCAATATCCTGGAATCAAACTTCATTTAAGGAAGCCTCAGCTCAGTCGTGTTCCTTATATTGACCTTCTGTAACTCTGTGTGAACACTGGGATGGACCTACGTCTGGTTTCTCCCCCTCTGTGCAGGTGTGCGGTGGGTGAGGACTGGTGGTTCTACGGGAACAGCTGTCAGCATAAAGGATCCATCCAGGAGAAGACCACCTTGGCCCTGGCCTCGTCCCTGTCAGTGCTGGGAGTCATGTTGGTGATCACCATCATCAGCGTCATCTGCGTGAAGAAGAAATATAAGAAGATGCGCACTACGAACGACAATTTTATCGCAGAAAACAGTGCGAACTTATGAGTTCTCCCGAGATGACAAATTTGAAAAACAGAAGAAAATGGCAAAAAGAAAATCTGACTTTAAGTGAAATAAATGTAATTAGTTGTATCTAATGCTATCATTTGTATAAAACAGGCTTTACCACAATTCTTTGTAATGGAAACTTGATCATATGCTGCCCCCCTCTGGTTATTCTGTGTAATTAATGTTGGTTATATGCTGCCCCCCTCTGGTTATTCTGTGTAATTAATGTTGGTTATATGCTGCCCCCCTCTGGTTATTCTGTGTAATTAATGTTGGTTATATGCTGCCCCCCTCTGGTTATTCTGTGTAATTAATGTTGGTTATATGCTGCCCCCCTCTGGTTATTCTGTGTAATTAATGTTGGTTATATGCTGCCCCCCTCTGGTTATTCTGTGTAATTAATGTTGGTTATATGCTGCCCCCCTCTGGTTATTCTGTGTAATTAATGTTGGTTATATGCTGCCCCCCTCTGGTTATTCTGTGTAATTAATGTTGGTTATATGCTGCCCCCTTCTGGTTATTCTGTGTAATTAATGTTGGTTATATGCTGCCCCCCTCTGGTTATTCTTTGTAATTAATGTTGGTGAATATACTGCCCCAGTCGGGTCAACTTTTCAGCAAATGTTTTGACATAAAATCTCAACTGCATAAACAAAACTTTGCATATGTGGTTAATGATGAAAAAAAAACAGACCAATGTGACTTATATTCACAAATTTAAAATTTATTATACCAAAGACAGGAACATTTGTGATGTCTCTTTTCCATGTGGATATATTTGTTTGTATTACTGAACTTGACACAGTCATGCCGGTGATAACAGTTACTGCAGGAGGGAGGTGGGACTTATATTTCCTGTGAGTGTATGTGTGTGTGTTTGTTCTTGTATGTATGTGTGTGTGTGTGTGTGCGTGCATGCATGCAAGTGTGCATGCAAAAATCTGTCTCGTAGTGTTCATTAGATACAGTGATGACTACAAGACATCACAATCAAACAAAGTGGAGCAAACCATTGCAATTTTAGTGTAGTTATATTGCATGGAATGTTGGGTTTTCTGAACTGCAATTGCACATTTACTCATGTGTGTGTGTGTGTGTGTGTGTGTACACTGTGAAGGGATGAAGTGGGACTGATATTCTCTCCTTAGCAGCAAACTCTTTGTGAACCGAACATCTCCCCGACTCTAAAAACCTTCACTGACATACAAGGTTCCTTTAAAAGCATCAGTATACAACTTTTCTCTTATTTACAATCATTGGGAAAAAAAATCACCATTTCTCTCAGAGAAGATTAGTAAAAGTGACTGAGTCACCATAAAGAGTTTGCAACTCCTAGGAGTTAGTATTTAAAATTTCTACAAAAAATTCTATGCCATTTTACAGGCCAAGAGCCATGATTTACTGAAGAAATACAGTATTTAAAAGTGCCCTATCTACAACAGTTACTGTGGTATTACTGGTACCATCGACATCACTGAGAGTAAAAAGATTATGTGTCTTTGTTTTTAAAAAGTTCTTTCAGCAACTTCACTGCTTTCACATTAAAAGATATGTAAGTTCTTACAAAACAAAGGAACAAACAAACCAGGATAATAACCATCGCTGTGGCGAGCTGACGCTATTGCAAAGAGACTAGTGTTGATTACAGCTGGTCTAGTGTAAAACGAGGCTCCGCAGCAGAGAAGCTGCAGCCACGACACGCTGGGAGGGGTCAAGGGTCATTAAAGGGTCGCTGCTTGTTTCTTCTTGTAGAAAACAGGTCTGAGCAGGTTCCAGCATCTCTGGACGGCCGCTGAGAAAAAAGTAGCACAAACTTTTTCCATGTGCGTTTCACAGCCGATCCATGAGCTGTGTGTGTGTGTGTCTGTGTGTGTGTGTGTGTGTGTGTGTGTGTTCAGAGCGGCGTGTCGTAGTAGTCTCCCGGCTGCTCGCTGCCCGGCAGCTTCTGCTGCTTCTGCTGATGCTGCTTCATGATCTCCTTCACCTCCTCCTCCAGCTCCGGGGGGATGATGAACTGGTCGTCCGGGTCGGGTTGAGCCGGCGCCGTGAAGTAGCCGCCGGGCTTCCTGGAGGGGGCGTCGGCCGCCACCTCGATCAGGTTGTGGCTCTTCTCCTGCCGCGCCACCGACCCGTTGGCCCTCCTCTTCCCCCCCGCCGCCGCCGGCCTGCCCCCCTCCCCTCCCCCCGGCCATGACTCCTCCCTGTCTGGCCCGTTCTCGGCCTCCGTGAGGATCAGGTCCGCCGCCTCCTCCAGGGGTTCTGGCGTGCAGGGTGGCGGAGGGGGCGGGGGCGGGGCCGGGGCGAGGAGGCTGTGCTCCTGCCCCGAGGAGGAGGAGGCGGCGGAGGAGGAGCAGAGCTCCGCCCTCAGGCAGTGGACGTCCGCCTCCACCTCCACGCGGCTCCCGTTGGAGAAGACGCCAGCGATGGGCTCCTCGTCCTCGCTGTCCAGGCCGTTGTCGGACAGCGCGCTGGAGAAGGTGGCGCTGGACAGCTGGCGCTGGAAGGAGCCGGCCAGGCAGGCGGGGTGCAGGGCGCAGCAGCTGCGGGCGGACGGCGGCTCGGCGCCCGGCAGCAGGAAGTGGCAGGAGGAAGCGGCGGGCGGCGGCGGCTGCAGGGGGTGGGGCTGCGCGTGCGGCTGCTCGTGCAGCAGCAGCAGCGAGCTCTGCGGCGGCTCGTCGCTGGACGCCGTGGAGCCCACCTCGCTGCTCATCTCGCTGGTGCTGATCTCGCTGCTGATCTCGCTGCAGAAGGACGGTGGCGCTGGCGGGGCGCCGTCTGGCGGCCGCTCCTTGGCGGCGGAGCCCGACGGCGGGTAGGGGCCCAGCCCGGGGCTGGGCGGCGGCTGTGGCGGCTCGGAGCAGCAGCAGGAGCAGCAGTCCTCGCTCACGCTCAGCTGCACCACCACGGCGCTCAGGCTGTCCGTGCAGCCGTAGCCCTGTGCCAGCGTGCACAGCTTCTTGGCGGCGGCGAGGGCGTCGGGGACGTTCCTGACGGCGTCCACCGCCTCGGACGGAGACACGGCGTCCCACAGGCCGCGGCTGCCCAGGATGAAGAACTCGTCCTGTGGCGTCAGCGTCACGGCAGTCACGTACGGGCACGGGATGACGGCGGGGAAGAGGAAGGAGTAGCCCATGATCCGCGTGGAGTCGGTGACGCCGTTCACCTTGTTGTCCTGGAAACAGGAAACACGCATGAGAACCACGTTCCCGTACATGAGGTACACAATCGGATATGTGCATGAATGTGGTTTTAACTGCAAGTCTTTTTTTTTTTTTCTTTTTTTTTTTTAGAAAATGTCAACTTGTACAATGCCAAATTTGATTTACCGTATTTTCAGGACCATAAGGCTCCGTACTAAAAGGCTCAGTCTCAGTTCTGTGTGTCATTAAATGGCTATTTAGACCCACGACACAACCATTGATTCACTTTTACCTCGGTGATGATGGCGCGGTGCTGCCGGATCCGCCGGTACTCGTCCTCCAGACCCACGTTGTGCAGCAGCGACAGCGGCAGCGGCTTCCCGTCGCGGCACAGGATGGCCTGGCACTTCCCCACGTTGGCGGCCGTCAGCGTGAAGCAGCCCGCGGCGGCGGCGGCGTCGTGGCGGATGTGGCACAGAGCCGCCGAGCCGCCCAGTTTCTGACCCGCGGTCCCCAGCTTCCTGAGGAGGGAGAAAGGAGAGAAATGAACATGAAGATCATCGATTCTGCCTGCAGGAAGTTTAAAGGAGAATCTGACTGCTTCCATGATACATAATAAATAAGTCTGGATTTAATCATTTTTATGTCCTTATTGTTGAATTGTTGTTATAACTAATCTGTCTCAAGCTGAATTTTTGTGACAACAAATTGAACCTCTGCATGACGAGGAAGGTGTTGGTCATGTAGTCCTCCTCCCTCTTGGTCTTGTGCAGCTCTTCGGCCAGGACGTCGTTCATGGTGCACTGCAGCAGGTACGGGACCTCCACGTTGCGGTCGCCGTCGAACACGCCGTACAGAGCCTCGCGACTGCCGCAGAAGCTGCTGACGGACAGCGCCGCCACGCACAGCCTGAGGAAACAGCAGGAAGAGACGCTTCAAACACAGAATAAAACCCACACAGATCAACAAGAAGAAGCATCAAACAGCAACGATTCACTTTTTTATTGAATCTCTTCCTGCACATTAACGTCATATGTTGGAGTTATGACATGATTTTTTTAAATAATGGAACTGACTTGTTCTTGATGCCCGAAGCCTCAGTGAAACCGTGGCTCCAAACAGCCGGACCGCCGGACGCCTCGCTGGAGGAAAACGACGGAGGAGGGTCGATGCGAAAGCAGCGGATGTTACTGAAAAACAACAAAAAGAAAACAATCATATAGAAACACTGATAATAAACAAAAACGTAAAAAGACTATTACAAATGGAAATAGAAATTTAATAACTATAAAACCGTGACGTACTTGAGCTGCTCCAGAGTTTTATGGTCCAGGTTCAGACGAGGATTTCCCGTCAGATCCAGTTCCTGAAGCTTTGGAGGAAGATTCTCTGGCAGCGAGATTTCACTCAACTCGTTACAACTGAGATCCACACACTGAGGAGAGAGAGGAGAGAGGATGATAACACAAACACACACACACACACACACACACACACAGAAGAGAAGAGAGGATCATAAACACACACACACACACACACAGAAGAGAAGAGAGGATCATAAACACACACACACACACACATACACACCTTCATCTCCATGAGCTGCATGACCTCAGGAAACACCTCGATGGCGTTGGAGTGGGCGATGAGCGTGTGCATGCGGCGACAGTTGATGATGGTGGTGGGAACCGTCTTCAACATGTTTCCACTCAGATCCACCTCCTCCAGCTCCTCCAGCTTCGCCATTTTACTGAAGGGAGAGTGTAACGTGTAATGTATAACATACAAAGTATAATGTGTAACATTCAATGTGTAACATGTAATGTCTAACATATAAAGTATAATGTGTAACAAGGTATAGTGTGGAACAAAGTGTAACGTGTAAAGTATACCATATAAAGTGTAATGTGTAACATGTAACATGCAATGTGTAAAGTGTAATGTGTAACATGTAACATGCAATGTGTAAAGTGTAATGTGTAACATATAAAGTGTAATGTATAACATACAAAGTATAATGTGTAACTTTCAATGTGTAACATGTAATGTGTAACATATAAATTGTAATGTGTAACATGTAACATGCAATGTGTAAAGTGTAATGTATAACATACAAAGAATAATTTGTAACTTTCAATGTGTAACATGTAATGTGTAACATATAAAGTGTAATGTGTAACATGTAACATGCAATGTGTAAAGTGTAATGTGTAACATATAAAGTGTAATGTGTAACATAAAGTGTAATGTGTAAAATATAAAGTGTAATGTGTAACATATAAAGTGTAATGTATAACATACAAAGAATAATGTGTAACTTTCAATGTGTAACATGTAATGTGTAACATATAAAGTGTAATGTGTAACATAAAGTGTAATGTGTAACATATAAAGTGTAATGTGTAACATATAAAGTGTAATGTGTAACAAAGTGTAATGTGTAACATATAAAGTGTAATGTGTAAAATATAAAGTGTAATGTGTAACATAAAGTGTAATGTGTAACATAAAGTGTAATGTATAACATAAAGTGTAATGTGTAACATATAAAGTGTAAGGTGTAACATAAAGTGTAATGTGTAACATAAAGTGTAATGTGTAACATATAAAGTGTAATGTATAAAATATAAAGTGTAATGTGTAACATATAAAGTGTAATGTGTAACATATAAAGTATAATGTGTAACATATAAAGTATAATGTGTAACATATAAAGTGTAATGTATAAAATATAAAGTGTAATGTGTAACATATAAAGTGTAATGTGTAACATATAAAGTATAATGTGTAACATATAAAGTATAATGTGTAACAAGGTATAGTGTGGAACAAAGTGTAACGTGTAAAGTATAACATAAAGTGTAATGTGTAACATGTAACATGCAATGTGTAACATGCAACGTGGAGCATGTAATGTGTAACATATAAAGTGTAATGTGCAACATGTAATGTGTAACATGTAACATGCAATGTGTAACATGCAACGTGGAGCATGTAATGTGTAACATATAAAGTGTAATGTGCAACATGTAATGTGTAACATGTAATATGCAATGTGTAAAGTATAATTTGTAACATGCAATGTGCAACATAAAACGTGTAATGTGTAACGGGTAATGTCTAATGTGTAATATGTAAAATGTAACATGTAATGTGTAAAGTGTAACATGTTAAAGGTAAAGTCTTCACCTGGCCGGGAAGGTCTGCAGGTGGTTGTACGCCATGTGCAGGACTCGCAGGTGTGTGTGTCCCGTCAACATGGGAACACACTTGTCGGTGAGGCGGTTGTTGGTCAGGTAGAGTTCCTGCAGGATGCTGTGGCTCTCGTCTGATAGGCTGGAGGGAGGCAGGTGCTCCAGCTTATTGGCCGATGCATTCACACATCGTAAGCTGCAAATAAAAAAGTTAGTATTTTGCTTACAGATGAGAGCATTACTTACACCTTAATTAAACCCCTGTTCATTATTTCTGTCCTTCATCATCAGATTAATTCTGATGAACAGAATATGTAAAGCGCTGCGTGCCGTTACCTGTCAGATTTGAGGAAGAGGTTGCAGGGCAGCTCCACCAGGAGGTTGTGCTGAATGTCCAGAACCTCCAGCAGGGGGCGCTCCACCCGGTCCGGCAGCTTCTGCAGCTGGTTGTGTCCTGCGCTCAGCTTCCTCAGGCTGTTGCTGCACAGCAGCCTGCAGCACAGAAAGAGTCATGAAGAGGAGGAGCAGCAGCAACAATAGTAACGGCAGTAACAGAGGTACAGGCTTCAGCTAACAACAGGTAGAGACTCACCGAGCAGGAAGCTCAGTCAGCTGGTTATAACTAACGTCCAGAACCTCCAGCTTCTTCACCTCACACAACCAGTCAGGTATCGACTCCATAAGATTCCTGCAGGAGGAGGAAGAGGAAGATGATGATGATAAATCAGCGGCAGTTTGTGATTCTGTTCATCTATAGATACTAAATTTATTTTAATTCTCTGCTCCCACAGGAAAAATGTGCTTCTTTTTGTCCTTCATTCTTAGCCTTTATTTAAAAATATGTTATAAAATGTCTGATTAAAACTGGAAAAGGAAAAATTAGGACACTTAAAAAAATCTGATAAATATTTTTGCTTTGCTTTTTGTGGGAGTAAAAGAGCTGTCCACAGCCTTTTTTCTCATTTAACAATCAAAGGTCAAAGGTCAGGGTCAACATGGGTTAAAAAAAAAAAAAGAATTGTAGCCCTGATAGTTCTCATCTTATTACTTCATAGATTCTTTAATGGTTTATTCGCCTGTGAAGTGAAAACCTTTAACATCATAGAAAGCGAGATTTTACTTTTTTTTTATTATAGGAACGTCAAAGTGTTATAATATATTGATAAGGGCTAGTATTCAAAACCGGAGCCTTAAAATGAGCTGTACTGAAGACCTCCATGATGTTGTGATGTCACAACGGACATGAAAAAACCTGCTTTCTAGGGCTGCAGAGAGAAGCTTGATTTAGGAAACTATGACTGTTTAAGATGATTTTTGCTTCTTATTTCCTGTTATTGACATGTTTTTGTCACCTGGAGACGTCCATGTAGCTCAGATTAGACGGCACAGGCGTCACGTCCAGCTGCCGCAGCTCTGCAGACACACAAATAAAAACAGACAAACTTTAAACTGCAGCACGAATAGAAATAAGACCTGATATCTGTAATGCAGGAAAGGAGGTTAAAACCACACCAGACAATGGGAAAAATATAGAGAAGCAAGATTCCTCATTCCTCGTATTTAATGACGTCACAGCCCAGCGCCGACCACCAGTACCAGAAATAAAAAGCCTGAACTCCACCAGAACCAGCTGGACGTCTCGTCCCTGCAGACCCACCGTTGCCCGAGGCATAGACGGCCTTGAGGAGGCAACCTTTGACCTTCAGGCTGCCGATCCGGTTCCGCTCACAGTGCAGCACCTCCAGCCGCGGGAACACGGCGGCGTCCAGCCTGTCCAGCCGGTTGTCCCTCAGGTCCAGCTGGGTCACGTGTCTCAGCAGGTCCGGCTCGTCCGGAACCATCTGGGTGATCTTATTCAGCCTGAAACACAGAGAGGAGCAGCAGGGGGAAAACTATTAATAGAAAAAAAGTGATAGTTTATATGAAATCAAGTAGAGGAAGAGATGCAATGTGTAAAATATAATAGTAAAAAAGGAGAAGAGACAGTTTAGCATCAATAAAATGTTCCAATTATCATTTAAAAATGACAAAAAAGTCTCAGAGACTTTAAAGTTTTTATGCATAATTTAAAAAAAAGTGATTTTCTTACTTGTGTGATTGTTTGTATTTTAAAATAATCCAGTTTACAGCAGATGTTTGACAAGATGGTGCAGCGTATACTTTGCATTCTCACTTTCATTGTTGTTGAGTAACTCGTAATTGATGTAATTTCTTGAAATGACACTGAAGAAGCAGAGAAACACATCCTCAACACATGAGAATGTTGGAAAAAAAGCGTTTTAACCGACGTGGCGGGTAAAGTATTAACCAGGACGAATCCTGCAAGTCACCCACAGCTCCCCAGACAAAAACCTGCACCCGGGCAAATGATTTCCCGACTCCGTGCTGGATGACCAGAAGCACCAGAAGTGATGCCGCCTGTCGCGGCTCAATCATTAAACCCACACGATTCCCTTTCATTCGGTTTGTGTTTTTTGTTACCTCAGGTCGACGTGCTTGACGCGCAGCAGCCTGAAGTCCTGCAGCCGCAGCGTCTCCAGGTTGTTTCCGGCCATGCACAGCTTCTCCATGGAGGCCAGGCGCTCCAGCACCTGCGGCACGTGGGCGAACAGGTTGAAGGACAGGCCCAGGTAGCTGAGGTGCTGCAGCGAGCCCAGCTCCTCCGGCAGCTGCTCCAGGCTGTTTCCGTCCAGCAGGAACGTCTGCAGTCTGAAAGCACAGCTCCAGTACATTAGGCCTTTCCTGCATACAGTACAGTACAGAACAGTAGTTCTCAAATAGTGAGGCAGCTCCGTCAAGGGTTGGATTTTTTACCATCCTAGAATAAAGTGCATTTGCACCTCCACTACATTAGGGGGCAGCAGAGTGCGTGCAGGGAGCATACAGCACAGAGTATGAGTATGAAGTGTAGACACCAAGTGACACCATGAAAACATATTTAACAGGGATGAGAAGACAGGCGGAGAGAGACGGAGATAAAGAGACAAACGAAAGTCTCCCAAAGCTAAGACGAGGAAATATGACGAAGCGTCTGTAGCGCTTGGTTCACTGTGAAAGACCGGTGTGTTACTGAGTCTGAAATGTTGGAGACACATATTTTTCAGTATCATATGGTTTGACATGGTCAGTCAGAAAATGTTTAATTAAGGATTTAATTTTACTTTTTAATTTCAGATTCACTTTAAATCATTTCTGTTGGTTAATAAAGCTATTCTTTGTTGTAAGTTGGTTCATATTTATTTCTTTTTTATTCTCTTATACGTTAATAAGGGTTCAGTGTTATGCAGAGGTACTTATAACAATTTATAGACAAATTATATTAAAACAACCATATTCCTGCCTGTCCAGCAGGGGGCAGCAGCAGCACGAACAGCACCTGCTGGACTCCAGGATCTACAGGTCACCAACACCAACACGTGTGTGTTCACTAACTGTTAAAATCCAGCGATTTAAAGCTGCTGCAGAATCACATTCTGAGACTTCCTGATATTCTAATTCTGATCTTCTGCTCTGATGTGTTGTTTCCATCATCGACTGCAGCCTGATCCTCTGATTCTCAACGTTTTCCCTCGTAAAGGGATTTTATACGGAGGTTTTCCTTGTCTGCTGTCTTAAGGACAGTAGCAGCAGCAGTAGTAGTACTACTAGTAGTATTTAGGAGATATTGTGTTGCTGTTGTACAAACTGTAAAAACCAATAAGGAGAATTTTTCCTTCCTGCAGCTGTGAGACTCTACAACAAATGCTGCTAAAAACCAAATATATGGTCGGCCATCCTATATTATATTGCATATATTTTATTTATTTCTATATTCTGCATGCAATCTGTATTTTCTTGCATTTCTCTGTCCCTGCTGCTGCTGCCTACGCAACAAATAATGGATTATTTTATTTGTGATTTTAAGCTGAACAAATAAACAGACAGTGGCTGTTAGAATCCTCCTCATTCACTTTGACTGTAAGTGATGGTAAAAGTTCATATTAAGTTAATGTGAAGGCGATGAGGTGAAGTCCTGTTTGTTTTGGGGTTTGAAGCAGAGTCTGGTTACAGCCGGAGAAACCAGTTTTTAACTCATGTTATTGCTGCTAGAAACAAGGAAAAACACACACACACACACACACACACACACACACACAGTTAATTCACTGCATCAGCAGCAGCTCAACTTTACACATTCCCATGAAATAAAAAAAGGTCAATGAATCTAATTTGTTCCATCCTGTTAAAAACGTTGGCCGGGAACTAAGAAATGTCATTACCCTGTAAAACCTGACTAAATGAAATCATTGATGTCAACAATAATGTAAATTAGAGGTTTATCATAGACATTAGTGGATAATCTTAAAGAAAAGAAGCTCAGATTGGTTCTAAAAGCACAAGAAATGGAACAAAGTGGATTCTCTGATTAGATCAATTACAGATAAACAGATCAATAACTTTTATTTCTAAGCAAACTAGTAATAAAAAAGCAGAACTACTGATTCCTGCTCAGTAACCTGCAGGTTTAATGAAGTTTAAGCAGCAGTAAAGCTGTGTGTGTACGTATTTATTATAGCGGACATGACAACCTTATTACAGAAGCTCTATCAGCTGATGAACACCTGTTTATCAGCTGTTCATCATTCGTTGATCAGGTGTTCATCAGGTGTTTAACAGCTGTTTATCAGTCGTTGATCAGCTGTTAATCTGCTGTTTATCTGCTGTTGATCAGCTGTTTTATCAGCTGTTCTATCAGATGATAAACACCTGATGAACAGGTGTTTATCAGCTGTTCATCAGTCGTTGATCAGCTGTTAATCAGCTGTCAATCAGCTGTCGATCAGCTGTTCCTGTTGGTACCTACTGGGTCATGGATCCCACGGAGGCAGGCACCGAGCTCAGGTAGTTGCAGCTGAGGTTCACCTCCGTCAGCGTTGTGATGTCACAGATGGACACGGGGAACTGGCCCAGGTGGTTGTTGGACAAGTTGAGGCTCCGCAGGCGAGAAAACCTAAAAAAAAAAATAATTAATAAAAAAAACAACAACTGAAAAACACAGAAAAATTTAATGTTGACAAGGTCACGAGAATCACTGAAGAAAAGAATTAGAAATTTAGAAGCTGGAGCAGGAGAGCAGATATATTCACTAAGATAGTCACTAATATAATCACTAGTTTACTCGCTAATATATTCACTATATTATTATTATATTGTATATTATATTATATTATATATTATAATATATTTATGAATAGATTTATGAGCAGTGGGGCAGAATTAAACTGACACTGACAACATTAGACCAATATTAGATTAACATTAGAACATTACATTAAAAATAGAACATTAGATCAACATTAAACACAGCAGCAGATCATGGTTAAAAAAAAAAAGCAGTGACACCTTCTCATCTGACTGTTGAGTAAACAACATCAGTTCTGTTGTTCATTCAAACACCAGAGTGACCTTCAGACAGCGTGTGTGTGTGTGTGTGTGTGTGTGAGAGAGAGGGGGGATAAAGTGGGGGAAAGGACTCGCTCTGTCTTTATTTATCCACCTACAGAGACAGAGACTGTAGCAGCTGCTTCATCTGGCAACACACACACACACACACACACACACACACACACACACACACACACACACACACACACACACACACACACACACACACACACACACACACACACACACACACACACACACACACACACACACACACACACACACACACACACACACACACACACGTTTGTGATGTAGTAAACAGCTGATCTGTGTGACCCTGCTGTCGTGTTGTTTCATTAAATCTGTGCTGAGTCATTTTCCTCAGGTCGTTCCACTGCTTTCATGGTAAAACTTAAAAACCCGTTTTTGCAAATGCTGAATTTAAAACCAGGTTTTCATAGTAGACGCAACTTTATGCTAAATAAACTTTGGAGTTTGATTTTAAAGCATCAGATGATGATGTGAACCGGCTATAAACAGAACATGATGAAAGAAAGATTTGCTTTATATTCATCAAGAAACACATTAAAAGAAGATTCTGTTGCTGCTTGATTCAATTAATCAGCTTTAAAAGGAGAAATAAAAAGCATCATTTCCTGCCTCTGCACCGCCTTCATCTCCACGACTGCAATGTTTTATACATAAATAAACAGGACAAAGGTTTATATGCATTAACTCAGCTGTCTCCTCAGAGACTGATGCATGCTGGGAGGTCAGGAACACACAGGAAACAGCTGATTACAGCCGGCGTCTGATTGGCCGGTTAGTGTTAATCCAGAGAGAAGAGAGAGAGAGAAGCTTCAGGCCGTTTCACACTTTTACTGCTGGGAGAAAAAAAAAAAAAAAAAGCTCAGCAGCCGCCGTCAGAGGGTTTATACTGAACCACACACACACACACACACACACACCACAGGCTCGTATTGTCCAGCCCTTTTCTCTCTCCAGTCTCTCAGGGGCGAAGCGACGACTCAAGTAACTGCGGCCCGTTTCTCTATTTTCAGCGAACCATTCATCTCTTTCTCGTTACTGACCTCTTTTTCCCTCTTTTCCTGTCACGCCGGCTCAAATACGGATGAGCCTACTTAGCTTTGGCAAAGCTTAGACGGACGTTTCCCCCGTCTGACCAGCAGGGGAACAATCAGGTTTTAAAAAACAGTCATTTCCCTCCGTCATCGCGTTCTGAAAACAATGTGCTGTCCTGCACGTTTTAAAATAACACAAGAAAATAAATGAGGATTCTGAAAAAAAACCCTGATAAATAAAAACCCTGAGTCATTTACAGTGAGGACATACAGGCAGGATTATATAGGCACAGCTGCGCACACACACACACACACACACACACACACACACACACACACACAGCAGCCATCTTAAAAGAAAGAACAAATGCCAAACTGTATCAAGACTCTGAATGCACTGACCCCAAATCTGTAGCCTGCAGCCACTTATTCTGTTGCATACAAGCAAGCAACTCCCACACACACACACACACACACACACACACACACACCATTCTGAAAATACATCCAACACATTTTCCTAGCTTCAGATACACATAATTCACTCTGTTAAATGGTGATTATCTGGCAGTGATCTTTAGCAAGAAAGTGTCAGGCACATGTAGCAGTGTGTACAAAAATCCAATGCACACACACATGCGCACACACACACGCACGCACGCACACTTGGCCGTGGCTTTAATCTGGGCCATGATGAGCTCGTAGCAGATGGCGCCACAGAGAGACGGTGTGAGCGAGGCCAGGCACATTAAAAGCTTCCCTGCAGACGCCTCTCCGCCCTCTCTGGGTTCTGGGCTCGTTGGGTCTGGCCTGGCCCGGCGTTTCGGCCTTGCCAGCCTCCGCGGCCGCCGTGTGTCGGTGGCCCTGGTCCGAGACGACTCGGAGCCCCGGGGACAACGCTAAAGCGTCTCCCGTGAAGCTGTGGCGCGGTTGTTTCTGACTGTTAAATCCATTAATCCATGAATTAATCTGTCCCTCAGGTGTGTGTGCTGCAGGTGTGTGTGCTGCAGGCGTTTACCTCTGCAGCTGCTGCAGCCGCTGGTCGGGCAGGAAGTTGTGTTTGAGGTTGAGGTGGGTGAGGTCGTGGCTGTAGAAGAGGTAGAGAGGAAGCTGCTCCAGGCTGCAGCAGGACAGATCTACCGAGTTGATCCTCTGGGAAACCATCTGACACACAGGAAAACAACAAGTTACAGGTCATACGGGTCATTTTATTGCTGTCGTTTCCTACTTTGACTTTTATTTTCTTAAAGAAGCTTCAAGGTGTAAATTAGCATTTAACACGCTTCATCTGTACATGTGCTGCTCACTTAACCTAAACAGGATTATCTCTACTACACTGACTTACTATATGTGTGTGTGTCTACATCCTGCTGCTAGGGGGGTCAGAGGTCACTCAGTGGCCTTTCCTGATCTCCTTAGGATTACAGAGTCAGGAGCGGCAGGGAATGTCCAACGTGTTTCCATCACGTCAGCAAGTGAACATCAGACGTGACGTCACCGTGTAATCGAGTTACTGTGCAGATGCAGGTGATACAGGTACAGGTACGGCAGTGCTTTTCAAATAGTGGGGGGGGCATGAGGCTCCATCAAGGGGGGCATGTTTGACCTCGGGGAACATGCTTTTTTATTTAGTTATTTTTATTTAATTTTTTTTTACCGTCTTAGAATAAAGTGCAGTTGCACCTCCACTACATTAGGGGGCAGCAGAGTGTTCACAGGGAGCATACAGCACAGAGTATGAGTATGAAGTGTAAACACCAAGTGACACCATGAAAACATATTTAACAGGGATGAGAAGACAGGCGGAGAGAGACGGAGATAAGGAGACAAACGAAAGTCTCCCAAAGCTAAGACGAGGAAATATGACGAAGCGTCTGTAGCGCTTGGTTCACTGTGAAAGACCGGTGTGTTACTGAGTCTGAAATGTTGGAGACAAAGACATTAAAGACATTACACCACAATCACACTGATAAGATGTCAAATTTTTATAGTTTAATTAAGGATTTAATTTTATTTTTTAATTTCAGATGCACTTTAAATCTTTTCTGTTAGTTAATAAAGCTATTCTTTGTTGTAAATTAGTCCATATTTCTTTCTTTTTTATTCTCTTATACGTTAATAAGGACACAATGTTATGCAGAGGTACTTATAACAATCTTATGGACAAATTATATTATTTATAGTCGTGCGGGGGGCGCGAGATGTTTTCTTCTTCCATGGGGGTGCCAGAAAATAATTGAGAAGCACTGAAGTATGTGTAGAAGTAAAGGTACAGGTACAGGTCAGGGCTGAGTCTCAGTGAGTCGACAGCAGCGTGATCTGCCGGTCGTGATCACTGAGCTGAGGATCAGTCCATGTCAACACGTGCCGCTGCTCTCCAGCTTTCTATTCTGAGAGGCCCTGTGGGTCCCTGTTAATATTTAGAACAGAGGTTTGCTGGCTGTGGCCTAGTTGACTTCAAATGAGAGAGAAAAGGGAGAGAACTGATGGCGTTGATGCGATCGCAAGATTTAATCCAGCGGAGAAATGTTCAGCGTTTGGTGTAGTGACGTGTTTTTCAGAAGTCAACTTGTATAGCCTGATTCTCTATCACACACACACACACACACACACACACACACACACACACACACACACACACACACACACACACACACACACACACACACACACACACACAGACACACACACACACACACAGACACACACACACACACCTTGGCAGCGTGGCGGTGCCAGCGGAGATGCTCGGTGAAGCTGTCAAAGCTGACGTAGTAGGTTTGACTCTGAGGCCCCGAGGAGCTGAAGGCCAAACAGTGACTGTGCTTCTTCACCTCCTCCACCTGCAGACACACACACAAAACAATGATAGTCACAAAATAAAAGAAAACAATAATAATCTTCTTTTGCTTCTTGCATTTACAGAGAAATTCAGTCGACCAGAAAATATATTACAAATATATAGGAGATGCATGATCATACAATGAACACACATGCGTGACATGTGCAAAATTAAACATGTGAAAGTGCTTCCAGACAAGCAGAGTCACACTCTGTGAATAAATGGCTGACTGGTTTAATGGAATCATGGCACGCACGCACACACACACACACACACACACACACACACACACACACACACACACACACACACACACTGAGCGTGAATGGTTGACTAGAGGTCATGTGTTGTGTGTGAAATGTCGTAAACTGGCCGTGGTGGATTCAAAGTTTTCGTAGTGTGAAGCAGACAGACTGACTGTTTTTCCAGAGCTGATTCAGTCGCCTCCATGATGCAAACATCCATGAAGCTATAAATGGATAAAGCCTTTTTTTTTTTTTTTTTTTTTAACCTTGAGCTGAAATGAACAAACCAGCAACACGACCGGACGTCACAGAAAAGGACGAAACGGTCGCAGTAAATGAAATGTTGCTCTGCCACAGAGGCGGATAATAAATAAATAAAATAATAAAAGCAGCTTCACTCCGCCGATGAGACATCATGGATTTATGATCCGAGGCATAAATTACACAACGCGGTCATAAAGCAGCAGAAACGGCAGGACGCAGCCTCACCTTCCCCCCGATGAGCGGCAGCATGTGCATCTTCCCCGTCTGGCTCTCCTTCACCGAGGACACGATGAGGCAGGTCCCGCAGAGAATCACCTGCCGCCGCGTCCAGCGGTTCACGGGCAGCTGCAGCTTCCCTTTACGAACGTTGTACGTCCCCGACAGCTGGACGCGCTCCAAGCCCTCGATGCTCTGAGGCTTCCCTGCAGAAAACAGGCAGAAGACACAGTGAAAACAGGCAGAAAACATACATTCAGTCAGGTGACCATTGGAGAATGGTCGTTAGAGTCAGGTGACCCCTGGTGAACAGCTAGTAGGGTCAGGTGACCCCTGGTGAACAGCTAGTAGGGTCAGGTGACCCCTGGAGAACGGCCGTTAGGGTCAGGTGACCCCTGGTGAACAGCTAGTAGGGTCAGGTGACCCCTGGTGAACAGCTAGTAGGGTCAGGTGACCCCTGGTGAACAGCTAGTAGGGTCAGGTGACCCCTGGTGAACAGTCGTTAGGGTCAGGTGACCCCTAGTGAACAGCTAGTAGGGTCAGGTGACCCCTGGTGAACAGCTAGTAGGGTCAGGTGACCCCTGGTGAACAGCTAGTAGGGTCAGGTGACCCCTAGTGAACAGCTAGTAGGGTCAGGTGACCCCTGGTGAACAGCTAGTAGGGTCAGGTGACTCCTAGTGAACAGCTAGTGACGTCAGGTGACTTCTAGTGAACAGCAATAAGGGTCAGGTGACCCCTGGTGAACAGCTAGTAGGATCAGGTGACCCCTAGTGAACAGCTAGTTGGGTCAGGTGACCACTGGTAAACAGCTTTTAGGGTCAGGTGACCCCTAGTGAACAGCTAGTAAGGTCAGGTGACCACTAGTGAACAGCTTTTAGGGTCAGGTGACCTCTGTAAACAGCTAGTAGGGTCAGGTGACCCCTAGTGAACAGCTTTTAGGGTCAGGTGACCCCTAGTGAACAGCTAGTAGGGTCAGGTGACCACTGGTAAACAGCTTTTAGGGTCAGGTGACCCCTAGTGAACAGCTAGTAGGGTCAGGTGACCTCTGGTGAAGGACAATCATTAAATCGCCTGAGGTTCAGTTGTTGATTCTGCTACTATATATAAATTAAAACTTTATAAATGGAGATAAATGGTGGAGCAGACCATTCATCTGTTAAGGTTTTTACACTTTTACAAAGACTGCTTGTTTTACTCGTCTGTCCTCTCTGTCCAGAATCCTGACTTCTGTCATTAAAAGGAGTCTTTAACCTTTTCCTTTGGATGGAATAGACAGCTCAGACTGGACCTGAGGCCTTTGTCCTTCAACACATTTTGAATCCTTATTCAACCAGGGTTCACATCGGCATTTAGGGAACAGCAAGTTTCCATTGTAGCAGCTGCAGCTTTTATACCTACAGGATATTCTCAAATCAGGAAAAAGCTTATCCTTGAATGGTCTTTTTTTCCATTTTTAAGTTTGCATTTGATGTGACTGAAGGGGGGATTTTCTTCTTGAAAAAGAAGTTCAAAAAGCCAAGTATTTATACCCTCCCTGACTTTGTCAGAGAGCTCTTTTTAATGGACACGACCTGCCTCCATTCTGCTTTTTGGTTTTGTTTAGTTTCTATGCAGCATGCCGTGACGCGATGCTGGTAGACTGAATGTTTTTCTGCTGAATAGTAAAGGCTCTTAACAGCATAAAAATAATCTGGCGCCCTATTAGACAAAGTCAAACAGACAACACATCAGAATGAAGTTTAATTAGCAGGTAGTAAAAGCAGGACTTTCAGTCTAAAATATGACTATGGCTCAATAAACGTGTTCAGGTACACCGCTGGCCGGGAGCATCAGAATCCTGTTAAATTCCCGCTGATTGTCAGGAAGATTCTTTAAGCTCATAAAATAAATTTGGGTCACACATAAACTGACAGTTGGTCTGAAACCAGAAGCAAAAAAAGCCCCATCTACCTCCACCTCTATCTACCCTCCATCCTTCTCTCCTCTTTGTCACTCTCAGCATGTTTAACCTCAGTTTCTCACTCGTCCGACAGATTCTTCTGTGATTTACCGAGTTGTTCCTCTCCCGGCGACAGATGGACGCATTAAACGGACATTCACACATATTTCATCGCCGTACACGGAGAACAGGAGGAGGAGG
The DNA here is from genome assembly GCA_036785175.1 of Eupleurogrammus muticus. Lineage (NCBI taxonomy): Eukaryota > Metazoa > Chordata > Actinopteri > Scombriformes > Trichiuridae > Eupleurogrammus > Eupleurogrammus muticus. The sequence continues at coordinate 1,987,609 of JAYKQN010000034.1, forward strand.
AGGAGATGAATGCGGGAATGAAGAAATAAAGACTTAGTGGAGTAAGCATGTGCAAACTTGTAAATGCACTTATCGCTCTGAATAATTCACTAGGAGTTTCAGCTCGTATCAGCTGAAAACACCAGGCCAGCGTCTCTGAGCTTCAGTTTAAACACTGAGGTCAAGATATACACATATATATATATACACACACACACACACACATATATATATATATATATATATACACATACACATATATACACATATACATACATATACACACATATACACATATACACATACATACATATACACACATACATATACACATATATATATATATATTTCACTCTATCAGATTCACGCTATATATATGGCATGTTTCTAATTTATACCTTGAAACAGAATTTAACTATTAATCCATTGATGTTGATATTTACCAATATAATGTTATTATTGAATAAAATAAGGCTTACACTTAGGCTAAAATCACCTTTAAACCCACTTTTTTTTTTTAAAAATCTGCAGCACAATCGAACGTAGTGAACGTCTGAGCTGACACAGAACGTGAAACCACGGGAACAGACGGAGTCCGTGACACTAACGAGCCGCTGAACGTTTCCATGATTGAGCTGAGGAAGCAGAACGTGTCGCATTAGACGAATTATTCACAAGCTTTTAGCCTCAATGTGTCACATGGGCAGATTCCTACTATTTTTAGTGCTTTTTTTTTTTTGTTGGAACTTGTTCTCTCCCACACGAGCGTATGAACACACACACACACACCATTTCTCCATGTGTTTCCATGGTGTCACCTGACTGTAGATGGAGCAGAAACAGTCAGAAAAACAGTCAGAAGCTGCTGATAAGCTTGAAGCTGTTCAGGTGGTCATGAGACGAGAGGATGAGAGGATGGATACAACGCTTCAGGAATCAGGGAATGATGGGAATGATGGGAATGATGGGACGGAGCGGCGTGGAGGAAGCAGGAGTTGGGCGGATCCTGCTGCAGCTTCCTGTTTACAGGGCGGAGCAGCAGCAGCTGGAAGTGTCGCAGACGCTTTATTTTAAAGCAGGAAAAACAGCCCCCGACACCTGGAAGACTCGAGGAAACGGAGACGTCAGAGACGTGAAGGACGCGGTCATGTCGTCTATGGATGAAGCTTCAGATGCGTCTGAACAGAAAGATCTCACAGGTCTGCAGGAATCATCACAACTACTGAACTGTCCTGCCAGTTATTAGTTTACTTAAGTTTCCCATCAGTTCTAAACTAAAACAACATGAATTTATTGTTCTCATGTCGACTGTTAAATACATATTATACATATATTATGCATGTAGGGATCAGCTGACTACACTGAAAATACAGAACTATATAATATAAATTATTCTGATCAGGTTACGTTTAAAAACCGTGTCCACATTGGATCACTGAACTTTTAATTACCTTAATAATTAAACTGAATCTTTACATCAACCTGTATCGAACAAGCGTTGTATTATCAATAATTATTTACTAAATAAATGTTAATATCACAGCACGTTAAATTAATTTTATCTTCCTCAAGCAAAAAAATGTCAATAATAAATACTCAGCATAAGCAGCAGTGATTTTTGTATTTTTATACTAGCGACTTACTCATATTATAATAGATATATACATATAAATATAATTCTGAAGGCTTCTAGTAAATGTGGATTCTTATTCTGATGAATTAAAGTTACTGATCAGGCTCCATCCATCTATCCCCCAATTAACACATCCCCAATTAAACTAATTAATGGCCGTTAACGACTGTTTCCAGGGTCAAAGGTCATACGTCTAACACAAAAATAATTCATTTACAATCGAACATGACAAAGAAACATTAAATCGGTTTAACACAAATATTTAATTATATTAAAATAGATGCAGATTAATTTTCTGTGAATCATTTAATCGACTGATTGTTGCAGCTCTTTTTAAGATGCACAGAAAGAACAGAGATTTATTCAGTTTGTGATGAAACTGATTTAAATAAATATAATAATAATTAATTACATTTTTTTGTAAAACATAAAGGAAACAGGTTAAACGTTTTTAGCTGATATTAGTTCTGCTGTTATTGATTAGGACTGATCTCTGATCTCCATGAAATCATCACTTATTGATTAGTTATTGATCAGGATAATCTGTTTAATCATTTTTAACAGTCATTATCTGATTAAACAGGATTAAGTCATTACGTAATTTAGATGCCACATTTAAAAATGATTTTACAAAGGAGTTATTTTTTAATTCTGTGGAATAAATTAAATCTACATATTATAATCTACAGATAATTTAGCATCAGTGTGATGTTTTATGCTATATTTTCTATAAAGAGTATTTCAGGCGCTGAGGAAACGTTTCTTCTTCCTTCAGATTTTTTTATGCAGCAGGAACGGATCAAACCTGCTGCTGAGGTCCAGGTGACCCTGAGACCAGCTGAGCTGGATGATTAATAGTTTGATGGAGGAAGGACACACACACACACACACACACACACACACACACACACACACACACACACACACACACACACACACACACACACACACACACACACACACACACACACACACACACACACACACACGTTCACCCACACACGTTCACCCACACACACACACACACACACACACACACACCCAGCTTCTTACAGTCCAGTGAAACACATCCTGCATCTTAATGAGGTCACAGCTGCAGTATCTTCCCATCAGACCATTATTAGCCTTTGGCCCCAGGCAGCTGCTGTTAAAGGTTAAATGTTAGAACCAGTTACGGGTCAGTACCGGTTCCTGGGGGCTGGGGGGCTGAAGTAGAATCTGTAGCTGCTCTGATGCTGAAATGTCTTCTCTGTGCTGGGGTTTGACCCAGTTGTTCTGCTGCGAATTAAAAAACGTGACGTTACAGCACGTTAACATCACTCTGATCCATTCATGGGAAAAAAATCCCCAAAAACACGAAACAATGCAAAGCGAGCAGTGATAAGGCCCAATCAGAGGTTAGTAAATCACACTGCAGCTATGAATCTTTAAATAAATTATGTGCGTCCCCCTGAAGAGAAAGAAACAGCAGCCGCGCCGTCCTTCACAGCACGGCTACAACACGCTACCAACACGCCTCATCATGTAATTCAATCAATATCGACTAAAAATAGCAGCGATGCAGCAGAGCATCGAGTCGCAGGTGTTGAATCACTGCGTGAAAGAGAAGAAATAGGAGGAGGAGATTCTCCCCAGTGATTCCTGTTGGTGAAGCTGACGGACAGCATGGAGTTACCCCCCCAACCCCCCACCACCACGCTACCCCTCCCCCACCACCTCCCACCCCCCTGCTCCTGTTATGTAATGTGTGTGTTATGAAACCTCCATTAGAAAACAGGAGCTGCTGATCAGCACCAAACACAAGAAGGAGCTGCTGCTTCTGCTCTGGTTGTTTGAGCAAACACACGCGACATACACACAACATACAAACTACATACATGTCTACACGTAACACACAAACTACATACATGTCTACACGCAACACACAAACTACATACATGTCTACACGCAACACACAAACTACACACAACATACAAACTACATACATGTCTACACGTAACACACAAACTACATACATGTCTACACGCAACACACAAACTACACACAACATACAAACTACATACATGTCTACACGCAACACACAAACTACATACATGTCTACACGCAACACACAAACTACATACATGTCTACACGCAACACACAAACTACACACAACATACAAACTACATACATGTCTACACGCAACACACAAACTACATACATGTCTACACGCAACACACAAACTACACACAACATACAAACTACATACATGTCTACACGCAACATACAAACTACATACATGTCTACACACAACACACAAACTATACACAACATACAAACTACATACAAGTCTACACGCAACACACAAACTACACACAACATACAAACTACATACAAGTCTACACGCAACACACAAACTACACACAACATACAAACTACATACAAGTCTACACGCAACACACAAACTACACACAACATACAAACTACATACATGTCTACATGTGATAAACAAACTACACACAACATACAAACTACACACATGTCTGCACACAACACACAAACTTATATACATATGTCTAGACACAACACAAAGAACTTTGTCAAAGTATTTGACCCTCTTGAACTTTTTGACCTATTGCCACATTTCAGACTTCGAGCGTCTGAAAAAAATGATTTTTGTGATGGACAGAAGTTTACCTTTGAACAAGAAAATAATCTCTGTTCCTTTTTACATTTTTTATGTCTTAAAAAGTTTAAAATCTCCTATAAATATTTTTACACTACACACAAGCCTGAAAACCTGTGTGTGTGTGTGTGTGATAGAAAACGGCAGCAGCCAGTGACGTAAGATGTCATGTTGCGTTTCCCACATCGTTTTCGCTTCCTACATCGTTTCCGTGGCGACGTGGAGCTGCAGGTCACCACAGCTCAGGTGAGTCTCACCCCATCGATGACGCAGTTTTAAGTCCAACATCTTTAACACTGAGGACACGTCATCGGCCTCAGGCCCCAGGCTCCAAAACTAACTGTGACAGCACTGATAGATTCTCCAGCTGCTTCAAACCAGGTATGAACCACGACGCTGTGTGTGTGTGTGTGTGTGTGTGTGTGCCACATCAATACAACATGACATATGGGCTCCTAATACACACAACACGGGTAGAAAACACTGTGTGACTCATGCCTAATGTTCATGGATCATCACGACCTGCAGAGAAATGAACTGACAAATAAACAAAAATGTTCCTAATTAATTAACAATAGAGTCATATTAAACAAAAATTCTAAACACTGGCTGCTTCCTGATTCCTATCAAGTTATTTTATGTATATCACCATCATCATCGTTCTCAAAATTTCTCAATAAAACAATCATAGTCAACGTAGAGAATATTGACCAATATTCTGTTCCAGAATTCTTCACTTCCTAAAAACAGCATCATGAACGTTTGTGTCAGATCAATAAAACTGAAGCTGCTGTAACTGGCACTCAAATCAATAATCGATCAAATGAAACCTCAAATCAAAAAAATATTTACATGATCAAACCAAGTTATTAAAGTTCTATATGTTATAGATTTCCAAAAATTTTAAAAGATGACACAGCAACTTTTGTCGGTTTCAGTGAGTGGACGTGATGTTATGTTGCTGCCAGTCAACTAATCAATCAATTAATCAATCAACAAGAATAAACTGGCTGAATATAGAGTTGTATTGTAATATTGTGTGTGTGTGTGTGACTACTATGCTCAGTGTAACAGAAACTGCAGGTGTCTGAAGTTGTTTTGCTATTAACTTGGTTTATAAGTATTCATGTGATGTGACATCACAAACGCACAAAACCTGAAACATGTCTAACCAACAAAAAGATTTCCATGTCTTTTTTTTGGTATAATCTTTCAATCAGTTGATCCTGATCATTTGATCCTAAACGTGAAGACATGTCAGTAAAGTTATTTTATTTAAAAGGTCAAAGGCCATATTTTTGTTGAGTCATGTTTATGATGTAAATGTGGAAGTTTATGTTCATTTTATGTGCTGATGACATGTTGATGTAAATTATTTATATATGACAGACAGTTAAATATATATGACACTAACTGACTGTGTTAGTTTTAGCAGCAGCAGTGTTAGCAGCAGCAGAAATAAAGATCCCGATGGTGTAGAACCAGTGAATGAATGAGTCTGTGATTCTCTCCCTCCCTTTCCCTCTTTCCTTTTGTTTAATTTTTAACTGTGAACCAGTGGAGCTGAATGTGTTTCCGGGTGTTTTGGCTCAGCTTCACATCACATGTAGAGTCCATGTGAAGCTGGTGTTGGGGGGAGGGGGGGGGGGGGTCTTTATTCTTTAGTCTTTATTGTTTAACTGAGCTGCTGCAGGATGGAGCCCAGTTAATAAAACACTGAGTTTATGTGAAGCTGCACAAATAAAACAGGAAATAAAACCTGAATAAAACCACCAAACAGAAAGAAGAGAAGGGAAGGGTTTTATTCAGGTTTTACTGGGGATCTGTGTGACTACTGACAGCAGATTACTCATTATTGATCATGTCACGACAACTTTCAGCTATCAGAGGTAATTACTTTATTAGCTTCACCTGCGATATGTTGTCTAATCCAACATGAGGCCTGCAGTAAATCATACACTTATATACATCTACATTACAGCAGTTTTCTATTAAAACACCTTATATATGTATATTAAATATAAGAGCAGGAGGCTGTTGAAGTTCCTATAATTACTATTTGTATTTATCTACTGTTCATTTACTCCATTATTACAATTACAATTGATTATTAGACTGAAATCATAATATCACCTCATGAAATACAACATACTGATAGACCATATAACTATATAAAGTTATTTATTTAGCAGCACTTTGATCAATAAATCTGTTTACACATTAATAATAACCTACAATAAATCTATATTAGACACAAAACAACTGCTACACACACACACTAATTAAATATATGCAATGTGATTTTCTGTATAGTAAGAATTTTTCTTATTTTCTGAATATATCTTCTCACACAACTATTTGCTATAAAAACTACAAATATATAACAGGGTATATTGATGTTCTCATGCATTAGACTGAACACGTGAACCTAATAAACTAGTAACTTATTATAAGATAAGACTGATAAGGTTGATTTATAGGAACACGAAGAACAATAAGCACAAAGGAAGCTGTAACTTCACGATCACGGTGACATGTGATGCTGTTGCTGTGAACAAAACCGGGATCCGTATCTCTGTCCTTTTACATTCTATCACACACACACACACACACACCAGCCAGGGAGGAAGTGTCATTCCAGTGCTTCAGCATTTTTTTGTGAGAGATTAACTTTAACTAGGTCACTTCATGTCAACAACTCTGCTTCTCTCTTCTCTATCAGATGCACAGAAACCGGCCGATCAGGGAGTCCGGTTCATCAACGCCGTGAATTCCACAAGCTGCTAGTAAAACGCTTGCATGGATTCGGCCTTTACTTCATGCAGCAAAGTGTCTGTGTGGAAACTTTGTACAGCAGCAAACAGCTCAGTCACACCTTCTTGTTCTTATCTGTAATTAATCAATGAAAGTGAAGGCTAAGAACCTGGAGTTTGAACCACGGAGGGAAATAAAGTCTGTGTAAAACAAATCAGTGCAAGCACCAGCGCAGCGGTGGAATTTATTAAAAACCTCCGTCCAGGAGCTGACACAGTTCTGTCCTGAACACTAGCGGCGAGAGGCCATGTTCCCTAATCGGAATTTTTCGGGCCTCTTTAATGCTGCGAGTTGCAGATG
>JAYKQN010000034.1:2000000-2195000 GCA_036785175.1 Eupleurogrammus muticus
CTACCGTCCGGTCCCGTGTCGTCCTTCAGATGCTGATTGTAGTCTCCGATGACCCCGTTTACGTGGTGCTGGGGGATCGGGTCCATGCTGGACGCGGGGCAGTCCAGCTCCAGCTCGTCCGAGGAGCTCCCGTACAGATCCGGACCCCCCGCGCTGAGGATGGAGGCTTCCGTTCCCAGGATCATGTCGTCGCTGAGGGAGTCCCGGTGCTCGCCGAGCCGGATCCCGGAGCTCAGGTCGTCGAACGCGCTGCTTTCCACGTCCGAACCGGAGTTTAACCCGTAGCTGTCCGCCCCGGTCCGGGTCTCCGAGTCCTCGTCGTTGTTGGGGTCCATGTTGGAGTTCAGGTCCGACAGGGAGCAGGTGATCTGGTCCTGGGACTCGGACTCGGGGCTGAAAAGTTTTCCATCGACGTCCTGTTGCTCGTCCGCATTTTTCTGCATCAGCAGCAGCCGCAGCCGGTCCGGGTGCGTCCGGATCCCCGCGGACTCCAGCGGGGTCAGGTGACCCGGGTCCCCGTTCACCTTGCGGGGATCCTCGTGAAACTCGTACTTGACGCCGCAGGTTCCGTTCTGGTCCGCGTTGCCGTTTTCTCTGCTGAAAATGCGCATGACGGACCCGGACTTGGCGCAGACCTGGCTGATCCGGAGCGCCACCTCGCCGGCCGTGGTGTCCATGGAGCACAGCACCGGCCTCGGGTACGACGGCGTCAGGCGGTCGTGGACGTGCACGGAGCCCCGGTGGAGGTCGGCTCGCACCCAGTCCCGGTCCGCGGGCTGCAGCTGCAGGTTCTGCCGGTGCCTGAGCAGGGTCTTCCGGTCCAGGCTGCGGGTCTGCAGGGACCCGGACGACAGGGCCGAGCTCATCTTGGAGCCGCTGGCGGCGGAAACGTTCCGCTTCAGGCGCCGCCGCCTCGCGAGGATCGAGCCGCGGCCGTTAGCCGCCGTGGCCGCGCGGCTTGACGCACTAGCCCCGGCGACACCGGCTCCGTTCCTGGCGTCGACGCGCGAGGACGCGGCCGAGCGTCCGCCGTCGTCCGCCGGGCTCCCCCGGGCTGCGGGCGGTCCGCCGGGCTTCTTCATTAACTTGGCGGCGCCGCCTCCGTCCGTCGCCGCGTCCTCCGCGGCGGCCGCCTGGACACTTTCCATCCCGCCAATGAAAAGTCTGAATAAATAACGGTACGCACTCGGTGAGAGCCGCAGCGTCTACATTTAAAAGCCCGAGCACAACGCGCCCGCCGGGGTGAAGCTCCGCCAACCGGGCGCCGCCGCCGCCGGATCCCGCCAGCCGTCATTCACTTCTCGCCTTCTCTCTCCCCCGTCGGAGTCTCCTCCGCTGCTCCGCAGAAAAACATTTTTCTTTTTCCTGTTTTTTTTTTACCGATCGGACTCCGGTGGAAGCGGCAGGACGCGGAGCGGCCGAGCGGGGCGGAGACGTGACTGTGCGCGTCCCATTTGAACCGAAAACACGGCGACGGAATATGAAATGAACGTCGGCCGACCGCCTACGCAAACACTGGCTGCTATATATTCATGAGCGGGACACACAAGATGGGGGGTTCGCTGACAACAACGCGGGGGGTTGTGGGTAACGGAGTGCGCTGGCATATGCGTGTCGAAGCTATGCTAGCGCACGGCCGCGGTCGGACTGGGAACGCTGTTGAAAAAACCCACATTTCCCACAAACCATTGCGCCAGTTTAAGTCACGTGGGGCAGCGAACAGACGAGAGGCGTAAACATAGCTCGTATATAAACGTCCAGCGAGCATCGCGGCCGCATAAGTAACTTACGTCGTTTTATCCAGATTAACGCTGCTAGCCGTTAGCTGCTAGCTGCTAACGCTAAAACCTCGCATTTAATTCTTCGAAAAACGCCGCCGCGTGATTTAAAAGACGACGTTATTCGCTGTGTTATTCACTTCCAGTCGTGACGAGGCAGATAAGTCACAATCAGACGCCATTTCACAGGCCGCGCTCCGACGGTTCCGCTGCATCTGTCTCCATCTGGTGGCCCCGTGGATGTTTTATATACTACACTGAATAATATTATAGATTATATAAGACATTCACCGGTGAATGGAACCAACAGAATCATATTTAGGTCACATTTTGTCTTTTCTTTCGCTGCTAGTTTATATTACTGATGACATTGATTTTTGTGAACTTTACAAAGTCTCTTTACATTGAATTTTCCAGACAAACCCTCTATTACATTAAATATGTATATATGTGTATAGTGTAAACATAGTTTTATAGTCAATGAGGCTACCTTAGGAATTAAATTTTCTCCATATAGAACAATCTATTTTAGAATATTAGAAAAGAAATCAAAATTGAATCATCAAAAAAAATCTTATTTAAATTAATAATAAATATAGTTTTATTTGATAAAACATTTACTAAATTCTGAATAAAAGACAACCTCATGAGACTATGATGCTCACGTGTCAAATGTCCATGAGCAAAAGGAACTGGTCACGTGATAATTATTATTATTATTATATTATACTTAATGGTGGATCAAACCTCAGTTTCACTCAAACAGAATCATAATTAGGTCACATTTCTTTTTTTTTTTTTTTACCCCTGCGAGTTTATTTTTTACTGATGAGAATCCTAAAATCTGAAGCTGATTTCCAAATAATGTCCATGTTAATTTTTGTGACCTTTACAAAGGCTCTTTACATTGAATTTTCCATATTGTGCATTTTCCTGAGTTTTATTTGAGCTATCTTGTCCCTGACAAGACATGTTTGTAGATTAACCCTCTATTACATCAATATTTCTTAAAATGGTACATAAGGATAGTTTCATGCTTAATGGTACTCCCTTAGGAATTTTCAGATTCCTTCCATATAGGACAATATATTTTAGCATATTAGAAAAGAAGCCAAAAATAAATGTTAAAAAAAATAAATGAAATAATAAAGTTTACTTCTATTTGTTGACATTTTCCAAAATTCTGAATAACTTCAGACAACCTTGTGAGACAATAGTGTTCACATGTCCATGAGCTAAAGGTACCGGTCATGTGACCTCATAAATTGCATGTCCTTCAAAATAAAAGCCCCCTTCTAATGCCCAAACATAGATTTTTAGAAAAATTAAGATAAAGTATTTGATGTCATACATAAACATTATAAAATAGACTGTCTCTGTTTAATTTGAACTCTGGAGTAAGAAGAAGTTCTTTTCAATATAAATTAGTGTTAATTGGGGGGGGGGGGGGCTGTGTAGTTGTGACATCACAATTTGTGCTTGTGCTACAATACTATTGCATTATTACAGTTTTCTACAGAGATTTAGCCTGAATATTAGATAGGAATGAATAATAAAACCATTTATTATGAAATTTATTAATAAAATGTATATAAATATATTACTGGATTAATGTAGGCCTGTGGGAGAATAACACTAATAAATGGAGTAAAGTACTAAACAAATATATCAAAGTAAACAAAGCACTAAAGTTTTTATACAATAAGTTAATATATTGAATATGAATATATTTTTCAGCAGAAAAAAGTGGTGATAGTTCTGCTATAATGTCAGAGGTGTGTTACAGTACTAATAAAAATAGCTCTTCAAACCATAAGATAAACTAGTTGTGAAAAGGGTCCAGTTCAAATCTAAAAGGTAATAACGCATACAATCCAAATGCATTCAGAAATGGAATTTAATTGGCATGATTTATCCTTTACATGGTATTCTGTATTTCAAAAATGGAAAAAAAGGAACAATTCAAATTCATTCGTTGCTCCGTCAACACGTCAAAGGAAACAGATTATTGCTGAATTCACGTTCCTTGATTCCAGCAAAAATGACAAAAAAAACAACTCATGCTCGGCCTGAGCCGACGACCAGAACCGGTGAGTGTTTGTGTGAATTCATTCCTATAATGATCTAATTTCTATTTTAGTCTACTTGATGGACAATTTCAAAAAGTGACGTGATGCTGGAATCATAAAGAAGCTGGTTCTAAACACAAAAAAGACCCTACGGCCTGAACGTCTCTGAGGTTCCATGACATTTATATTTAAAAAGGGGCAAAGGGACATGGGAATGAAACGAACCCCTGTTATTACACATATAAACCATAAAGTACAAAACACCTGTACAGGTTCTCAGGTCCCAGGTGGTTTTTGGGTCAAATCAGCCGTCACAAGCTGGAAAATAACCGAGGACACATTTGCCTTTGTGGTCAGATGTATTCTAGTCAGTGGCTTTTTTATCTGAATTCCATATTGCGATTTTAAAAGTAATTCAGTAAAAAATAAGAAAAATATTCTGTGTACATAAAGCATTGAATACTGGTGTCGGATCAGTGATCAGGTAACAAGACCGGTAAATAAATAAAGAGACAAAAAGGTCACAGATCGACAATAGTTCACACACCAGGGCCTGACCTTACAACCCAGACCAGAGTAAAGCCAACCTCTAACAGTGCAAAGCGTTTCAGCAAGAGTAGAAATTTTAAAAATCCTGCCTCCATTAATCCGCTAAAATCAGCAGTTTTTGTTTTCAGGATTGTGAATGCATCGTCGTAGGATTCGAGGTCGAGTCAAATCTTGTTTAAAACGAGAGGCAGATATTTTCCAGTGGCTCAGTCAAGATAAAATACAGAAGAGAGTCCTCCTGAATAAAGCCTTCACAATGGAAACATGAAAAAAAAAATGAAAACCCTGAAGTGAGGCGTCGTGTAGAAGCACAGCACAGTGGAAAATAAATAAAGGTGAAAGGGACTCCTGCAGTTTAACCTTTTCTTTACAAACAAAACGGATATTGCTTGTTCAAAAGCTCCTAATGATGCAAGTATAAAAATTAAAGTGTATAATACAACGATCATTAAAATAGTTGCAAACACAAAAAAAAAAAGTCAAAGAGAAAGTTGAGCCAAGATCTTGGTATTAAATCCAAAATGACTCCAATCAAAAGAGCATTGCAATAAACTATCATTTATGATCCAAGTGCCTCAAAAACAATTGATCAAATAATATAAAACATGTAGTTTTCACCCACTGGAGTCAGAATTTATATCTGCTGCCTTAAGTTTAGACAATTCTGACATGGACGGGACTCCATTCTTTCTTTAAATGATTTAAATTTCCTTTCCTCAGTATAAACAACATGTACATGGTAGAGAGCGGCAGCTCAGATTCACAGTTTAAAACCATCTGACAGTGAGAATTGCACATTTAATACAGGAAGAGGGGACGTGGATCTGTAGCAGGGACGAGACTGCAGGGGGCGCCACAGCCTCGGGGACAAAAGCAGGGAAATGACATTTTTACACGTGATTCTATTGTTGGACGCCTCCTGCCGGGAGTCTTTTTTCCTAAGCTGTTTTTCCCAGAGTCGCAGCAGGTGCAGGGAGAAGGTGGATCCTGCTGGTGCAGGGGGCTCAGATCCAGATCCAGATCCAGATCCACGTGCCACAGCCTCCGGAATAAAGAGAGGGGGAGGGGTGGGGGGGCGGTACCGATGAAGCTGCCTCGGCGGATTAGAACGAGTCAACGGAACCAACGGAAATCAACAGGAACCAACAGGAACCGTCCCGCCGCCGCGGAGCCGAGGTCCGGCCTGAGGAGTCGGCTCCGGGGGCGAGGACAGACGAGCGGGTTCCGCCGATCTGGACCGGCCCGGACCGGCTGCTGGGACCCCCCCCCCCCCGGCTGTTTGGGTCTGAAAAAGGCATTTCTGAAGACATGGCCTTGTTGTAGAGTCGGCGCCCTTTTTTTTTTTTTTTACTGTCCAGCACTTAAGGTTCAGGAGGAGGAGGTCGACTAAGGTCGGTGAAACCTGCAGAAAAACGATAAATAAATATATGTCAGGAATTTTCAAAGAAAATCTGTAAATTACAGACAAGAATGCTGCAAAAAATGCTGCAAAAATGCTGCAAAAATGCAGCTAAATGCTGCAAAAGTGCTGCAAAAATACTGCAAAAAATGCTGCAAAAAATGCTGCAAAAATGCAGCAAAATGCTTGTGATTTGAAATGATTTCGCATTAGAAATTCACCAGAGATTTTCTGGCCCTTTCTGCACGTTACCTGGTTAAATGGCGACTCGACTCGTGCACTTCCATCTCGTTGCTCTTGAAGTCGTTGAGTTCTTTGCGTATCGCCGCCTGCGAGAGGAAGAAAAACAGGAAGATTCAGAGAGAAAAAAGCAGGAAAACATGAAACAAAACACTCAACAATCTGCAGCGCCCCCCCTGGAGTTTTAATATCTGGGATTTTAAAGATTAAAACTGAAAAAACTGATGAGATAATTTAAGATTTTAAATCTCGTCCTTTCACAGAAAAAAAAACGGCAGAGACTGAAGTCGCTTCCTGTTCTCTGGACGTCACCGTCGCCGCTTTTTGTTTTTCAGCCTGATTCGAAGCGACGTTTCAGCCCGAGGACGAAAAGGAAAAGAAAGAAAAAAAAAAAGGTGTGAGCCGAGGTGAGTGAGTTTATTATGTAAACTGAAGCTGCTTCCTGTGATCTTTTATGTTTGACCTGATGTTCCTGAGAAGGAAAATAAAAACCCCAAAAACGACTCCCGGCTGTTGACGCCGCTCTGACTGAAACCGTGACGGGACACCGGCCTTGTCGGCTGCCGTGAGCCGGGTCCAGGGTTTGTCGGCCCGCCGGTCGTAGTCCTGGGCGTCCGAGACCTCCACGTAGTCGCTGAACCGGATCAGGATCTTGGCCAATCGCAGCTCCTCGACCGTCGGCCGCTGGCTCAGCTGGAAAAAAAGGAGAAAATCACAGATGTCAGACAACAAACCCGCAGCAAACTGAGCTTTTTATCCATGAGGTTCATATGTCAGACAACATAATAATAATAGCTCAGAGCAGCTTTAATTATCTACTAATTGGGTTTTTTTTTTTTTTAGGGGGGGTTACCTGTCATCCAGGTGGGGGCGGAGCTTAACAAACATCACGTGACTTTGGTTCAGTGATTTATAAAACGATGGAAACGCACCTTTCAACGTATTTATTCACCCACTTATTTGTTTATTTATTTATTCATCTCCGCCAGCAGGGGGCGTTTGGTTTTCACACCTCAGCTGCAGGTGAGATCATTTAATTAAAGGGACAGGAACACGTTTGTCACCTCGGTGGGGGGTCAGAGCAGCAAACGGAGAACAACAAGGACGACAAGGACAACGTGGACAACAAGGACAGCATCTCCTGAGACCAGCTTCTATTTATTTATGGTATTTCTTATTTTTTGAACTCACCTTGCGTGTCAGTCTTCGTTTTATCTCCCTTTTTTCCTCCATTTCCTCCTGCTCGTTGCGAGCTACAGAAACAGACAAAAGGATGAATAATTAACCTTATAATTAAACCTAAACTGTTTAATTCAGAAGAGAATCATCAGTTTCCTTCAACTTGTCCCAGTTTCCTGCTGCTTGTTAACAATGAAGTGAGTCAATTATTTAAGTCAGAACACAATAAACACGTCTTTCTTTGCTAATGTGGCTGCTAAATGCGATGATACGGTTTGTGTTTGAGCCATGAAACAGTCTCTCTGGCACTTGTTTTGCTGTTTTTTTTTGTTGAATCACTAATATCAGGCGTCGAGGTTTTACTCTACTCACGTTTGAGGATGTTTCTCTGCTCCAGTTCCTCTGCTGTCGGCCTCTGGCTCAAACGCCTGGTGAGAAACAAGTAGATCGGCACAAAATCAAAGTAAAAAATCATCGTTTTAATACAATCATTAGGTGTTGAATGGAGTTTTTCTGCTTCCACATTTCACTCCGTGTTCGTGTCTCGGACTTTTTCTCTGGAGACAAACCTGCATTTCTCGCTTATTCAGAGTATTTTACAGCTGTAGAGTTTTAGAGGAAACTCTGCACTTATTCCAAGAAGGAATTAAATATGCATCATCTTAACATTTTTTATTTTTGCAAAGCTGACGGATTTTATTTGAGGTTCAGTTCTGCTGTAACCGGAGAAACCTGCATGATGAGATATTTTCCTGAAGAATCATCATCTTCTTTGGTGGTTTTATTACAGCACATTCTGCACAGATGATGGTTCTGATGGAACTTCCTATTACTGCAGAATTAAATGAGACGATCAGCTGTTGTTCACGTTCAGACCGAACCGCCGCGTCTGATCCTGCGTCATTTCTTCCCGTTCTCTCTGAACCCGACATCGGCAGCAAATAAAAATAATTCTACACGGAGCAGAGACGATGCCCCGGAGCAAATAGCTGCTCTCACAACCAGGTCAGTGTAGAACAACGCGTCTGTTCTGTAGGACAGAGACAGGAGAAAGATCAGCTTATGTAAGTAAACGTATATATATAAACACAAGGTTACATCAGGTCTCACTGAAGGATCGGGTGAAGAATAATCAGCAGAATCAGGTTTTGGGGTCTTTCAGGTGATAGTTTTGGTTGTAGCACACTAAACTAAATCATTTAGCAGCTGGACAGATGTGTTCCTCTCAGTAGATTCTTATCATCATGTTACCATATGCCAACAATTACTTTAGCTTCATTTTTCCCCAAAATATATAAATATCTATGTTTTTACAGTTAGGTGTAAAAGGGGGCTTTTATTTTGAAGGACATAGGATCTATGAGGTAAGTAGTAAAAATATTCAAAACATTTTTACATGTCTAAGTAATGTGTTCATGAAGAACCAGAGTAAAGGAGACAAAATATTTTCTTTTAATAGTGGGATATAAAATCTATAGAAAGGGGGCTTTTATTTTGAAGGACATACGATTTAGGCCCCTTTTGTACACACACACACATATATATATATACATACATACATATAAATATATATAATGTGTTGGATGGAAACTAAAACTAGAGTAAAGGAGACAAAATATTTTCTTTTAATTTACCTATTTAATCAGTGTTGTACCACAATACGTGAAAAATAATAAATGTAAGAGATCATATTGACGTATTCAAAATAAGGGTTTAGCCTCACTACAACAACCTTTACGTAACATCACATCATTCAGTCATTGCCTACACCTGCTTATGTCTCACTAGAGTCACATGGTCTGCTGCAGCCAATCACAGCACATTACAGGTGAGAAACAGGCTCCACCCAGACAGGTAGCAGCCAATCATGGAGCACACACACACACACACGCACACACACACACACACCTACAGGTAATTTAGATCCTCCATCGACCCTCAGCTTGTTTCAGACTGGAGGGACCTGGGGAACATGGAACTAAAAAAGGAACCAGACCAGGGACTTGAACCTGTGACCTTCTAGCTGTGAGGGGACATTTCAACCCACTGGACCACCTCAACATCACAAAGACGCCAAAGAAGCAGAATCTAAACCCACATCATGGCTATTTTCATTTTATTTTTTTCCTCTAATCTAATGTTTCAGTGAATCAGGGCGACAGAGCCAGAACCAGCTGGTCCATGCGGCGACGCGGGTCCGTCGGACCAGGACTCGCCGCTCTCTGCTGAATCTGAGCAGTAAACAGAGCTGTGAAGGACGCGGTGACACAGCTTCGTAGGAACAGAACCGCGTTCTCGTCTCAGCGGGAAAAAAAACAAAAAACGAGCCCTCGCAGCAGCGTCTCCTGGTGATAATCCTCCCTCCCTGGCACCGCGCTCACTCCTATTAGAACACATTTCAATTTTTTCCTTTTCGTTTTCTGCCTCTCGGCTTCTCTCCTCTGAACACACACACTCTGATCCGACAGGAAACATTAGGATGTTTGATCTAGATTCACGTCTATGATCCCAGCATATGGAGAATGTACGAGGCCTCTGGTTTTACACACTGCAGTAGGCACAGCGTGTGTGTGTGTGTGTGTGTGTGTGTGTGTTTTTGCAAGTGTGTGTGTGCTGCTATGAAGCAGCTTTGCGCGGCGCTGCTGTGTGGAGGAGTCGGGTGGAGATAGTTTGGCACAAGCATCAGGGTGGTGATTCATGAACGAGGGAGGAGGAGGAGAGAGAGAGACAAGAAGGAGAAGAGGAGGGGGGTGATGCATCGCCAAAATTAGGTCAGCTCCATTTTCAGAGCCTCGTTTTTGACGAGATAAAGCGTTTTTTTTTTCCTCTCCTCGTCAAATGTGTGCAGAGGGAGAAAGGAAAAGGATGCACGAGCGCGACTGTTTTATTTCTATTGTGCAGGAAATCAGAAATAAGAAAGAAATCTGCTGCATAAACATCAGGATTCAGCGGATAAATTGTTCATGTGTGCAAATGTGTTTGAGTTTAAAAAATGCATGTCGTGGTGACCTGGCGGCTGATTGGCCGAGGCTGACACCACGTGGGTACAGCAGAAAGGTACGTGGGTACCTCAGGTGCGCCTCACCTGGTGAGCTTGGTGCCGATCTGCTGCCGCGACTCCAGCCGCTCCTCGTCCGTCTGCAGCGGCAGGATGTTCTTCTCCTCCAGCTCGCGCTTGGACGGGCGGTTGCTGAGCTTTATGGCCAGCGAGTCCTTCCTCAGCACCTTCTGGGCCAGGGAACCTGAACCACATCAGAACGTCCCCGTTTACCCACAGAACAACAAATGATGAACCTCAGAGGTCAACTTTAGAAGACATCAAGATTGGAAAAGGATTAAAGAATTTACCATTACTCTTATACTTCGACAGAAATTCCACACCACATACCAGTGGGGTTTTTTATCATATGAATTTTTCATACACACAAATACTGGTGAGAGTGCAGCTACAGAACCGTGTTTGTTGTTTGAGAGGAACAGTTTAGTCCAAACCAGCTGCATGTGAGGCGTCCTGTTACCACCATCATTACAGAAGGTCCGTGTGAGCCGAGGGGACGACGCGACATGAAATTCTACCAAAATCTGTAAACGTTTCGGGGCTAAACATATGTGTCCTCTTCCACGTCTGCAGGTTACATTAACAAATCATCCTTTTAATACAAGTCTGGTCATTCTAAGCCAATTTACTGCAGGAATTATTCTCTAAATTATTAGAAAATGGCTTTAACACTTAGTTACGTGTGCAAAAAATACTGTCAAATTCGATATATTTTTATGTAAATTTTTGGTCAAAATGTCCTAGATCAGTGCTTCTTAATTATTTTCTGTCCCACACTTCATACTCATACTCTGTGCTGTATGCTCCCTGCTCACACTCTGCTGCCCCCTAATGTAGTGGAGGTGCAACTACACTTTATTCTAGGACAGTAAAAAAAATCTAAATGAAAAAACATGTTCCCGAGGTCTAACGCGCCCCCCTTGATCGAGCATCAATATTTGAGAACCACTGCTCTAGTTCATCTGCTGATGTGACGTTTTCAGCAGCTTCAGCCATTTTACACCAACACTTAATATACCCTCATGCATAGATTTAGACATAAACAAGATTCTGAGTCAAATTTCCTGTAAAAATCTGCTCTGTTATTCCTGACCGATCTCATCCTTTAAAAACTCAACATGCAGAAACGCAGCATCTTCACAGGCGGCGGATGAGATGTCGGATCCTGGATCCACTTCTGTGGAACCTAATTTCGTCTCCGCTTTGAAGGTCAAACTCTGAATCAGATCAAATTTACTATCCCCGCGTGGGGAAATTTGTTTGGTCCGATGCTCCTGACATAAAAATAAATAAATAAATGAATAAAATCCACCACAGCATCAGACCACAGCATAATTATCATAAAGGAGCCTCAGGATGAATCTTACAGAGCCGTGCATCAGGATTAATGGAGAAAATGTGACATTACATCTGTAAACATGAGCCAGTGACCTTTGTGATGTCACAGCCAACTATTACGCCTCACTAATAGAACGTTTCTTTTCAGCATTTTAGCTTCACTGACAAAAAAAGTCACTCTATTGAGCCACGTATTCCTACAACTCTCAGCAGTTAAGACTTCCTGGGCTTCTTCAATGACAAAATTCTGACAATTAGAGACAGAATTTATCACATTTTGTTCCATCAACTGGCACCAAACTGGCCTCAAACACAGGGATTGTAGACTGAACATTTGTCTAGACTCATTATCTTTCTAAAACTAGCTTCATTGATGTCTTTAGGACCCTATAACATCAGGATCGCTAAAAGAAAACTTTCAACATGTCCTTATTATCTGGCTATGCACCACAATCCTTCAGAGTAGCTGTAATTAAACTTCTACTGCTCTTGACTCAAATATTTTAGCCGACTATAAACCCATTTCCAACTTTCCTTTTCCTCTTTAAGATCCTGGAAAAAGCATTTGCTAAACAGCTGTGTGACTTCTATATAATAATGTGAATGCATCACAGCACAGAGACAGCTCTCCCAAAGGTTTCAAATGACATTCTCAATGCATCTGATTTATTTCCATCCTTGTTCTGTTAGACCACGTCTTATTACAGAGACTAGAGCATCTTATTGGTAAAAAAAGGGGCTGCATTTATCTTGCTCAATTTTCAAAGTTACATATGGAGTTCCACAAGGTTCTGTACTAGGACCATAACCTTTTTACCCTTTATATGCTCACATTAGGTAAAATTATTAGGAAACACAGGAAACCAACCAGTGAACATGTCTTAAGAACATAGAATCCTGGATGATCCTTAACAAATAATAACCATCCATTTAACTCACTTGTAAATATGGAGTCGTCGTCATCTTCGTCGTCGTCATCATCGTCGACGTCATCGTCCTCGTCCTTGTACATGCTGGGCAGGTCCTCGTAGTCGGACTCGTTGGGCAGATTCTCCTTATCGTCCTCGTAGTCGATGATCACCGACGGGACTTCTCGCCTGTCCAGTGTCAAGCTGTGACCCATGCTGTGACCCACACCGTGACCCACGCCGTGGCCCATGCTATGACCCATGCCGTGCAGCACTGAGCTGAGGACGAACAGAGAACCAGCTGTTGGTGGGTAGTTCTGATCATTTGGTCCACACGAAAAAATTTTTTGCATATGCAAGTAGACAAAAAGAGTATTGAGTCTTTTACTGAAAAGTGTTTTGGTTTTATCTGACCATGTGACATTCTCCCAATCCTCTTCCCGATCATCCAAATGCTCTCTATCAAACTGTAGACAGGCTGGACATGTACTGGCCTTAAATCACTTCAAAACTAAAACTGACCCACTGAACGGTCCAACTTCACAGAAATGTAAAGTTAGTGAGAACTTTTCAGGCCTCAAGAGATAAAATATTTGGAGTTTAGATGAGTAAATGTTTTTTAAGGCAGGAGATAACTTCATGTGCTGATGAAATATAAATATCGATCAGGGAGTAAATGATAAAGTGAATTGCAACAGCAGACTGATGAATATGGATTTCATAAAAAGAAGGATAATATATTTCTTTATGAGTTTGAAACCTCCGTTTTATAGGAAGGGACTATTATTTATTTTTTCCTCCTTTAACACTCATCAAAATACTAGAGGAGGCTTCTTGTAGTTTGTATAAGGACAAACTTTGTGGGTTTTAAATCCAATAGTGAATGAGAGGATGGAGATGATATAAAACTATAGTAGACAAACACCAGAAACACGCTTCAATCATCTGGTCTCACAAATCCTATTATTAAAAAAAAACTTCCAGCACCAACCAGTGACATATTTGATAGACGATTAATCACGATTAATCGGCCTAGTTGCCACGGTTACGTAACCACGTCCAGCTTTCAGACTAATTGTGAGCGGTGTCGGGACCATTTTACGTCCTCATCTGCTTCGGTGAAAAAGATCCTGATGTGAGAGGTTACGCAACGTCTGATCCACATTTGATTTTTGTCCATTTCCTCAACGAAAAAAAAAAAAATCTACTCGTAAAGAGCAGCTGGTCGTTATGTCAGTTTGGCTGCCACACACACACACGCACACACACACACACACACTAACACACACAAATGAGGCCAGGCTGCTTTAGACCTGACGGATCTACGACCTCAATAACCACAGGAGAGACGAGAAAGTAGGAAATCTGAAGCCTAATAAACACGTTCAGAAGCTGCAGCTTCACAGCATTAAAAATCCATGTTTACACCCAATTACAAATCATGATGATATACATGATGTAAAGAGTCAAATAGACGATATTCAATGTCTTTACCAGATGATTAATGAGTCTCATAATTAGAGCTGCTATGATTAAACATTTGGTTGTCAACTATTATTCACTATTCTGATAATCAATAAATTTAGTCATTTTTTAATTCTACAATGTCCAGATTCTCTGGTTCAGCTTCTGTTCTCTGATAATTTCCTGGTTTCTTTATTCTTCTATAATAGTAAACTGATGATCTTTGATCCAGTATAATCAATAAACGGATCAGTACGGACCCACCTCTCGAACCTCTGCATGGACAGGGCCAGCGTCTTGTTGAGCTCCTCGATGATGCGGCTCGGCGTGTGGAAGCCGCCGTACTGGAGCTGCAGGGGGTGGCCGGCGAGGCAGGCCAGGTGAGGGGGGGGCGGGGCCACCTGCGGGACGCACTTCTGGGACAAGGACCCCAGGGGGACGGGGGACGGGGACTTGGAGGAGTCCAGACCCCCCAGGGGCACGCAGATCATCACCTTCTTGGGAGGAAGAGGAGGAGAGTGTTTCCCCCCAGGAAGAAAGGAGAGTTTCACCTGGCAGGAGTCTGAGGAGGAAGGACACACACACAGGTAATACAGGTAAAAACAGGTAACACACCCAAACATATATACAGGTAACACACACACACACACACACACACACACACACACACACACACACACAGGTAAAAACAGGTAACGCACACACACACATATACAGTACTACTCGGAAAATTAGAATATTGTGTAAAAGTTGTTTTATTCATGCAATTCAACATAAAAGGTGAAACCAATACATTTTATAGACTCATTACAAGCAAAGTGAGATATTTCAAGCTTTTATTTGTTTTGATTTTGCTCATTAGGACTTGCAGCTTCAGAAAACCTCAAATTCAAAAACTCAGAAAATTAGAATACTGTTAAAAGCTTCAGTATTGAAGGCTCAAAGTGTCACACACTAATCAGGTAAGTAATCCAAAACACCTGCAAAAGGGTCCCGAGCCTTTAAAAAGCCTGTGTCTTTGGTTTAGAAGAATTCACAATCATGGGGAAGACTGCAGATCTGACAGTTGTGCAGAAAACCATCATTGACTCCCTGCACAAGGTGGGTAAGACACAAAAAGTGATCGCAAAAGAAGCTGGATGTTCTCAGAGTGCTGTGTCAAAGCACATTAATGGACAGTTAAGTGGAAGGCAGAAGTGTGGAAGAAAACGGTGTACAAGCCAGAGGGATGACCGCAGCCTGGAGAAGATGGTCAGGAAAGGGCCATTCAAAAGTGTGGGGGAACTTCATAAGGAGTGGACTCAAGCTGGAGTTGCTGCTTCAAGAGAAACGACACGCAGGAGGATGCTGGACATGGGCTTCAAATGTCGTATTCCTGTTGTCAAGCCGCTCCTCACGAGCAAGCAACGCCAGAGGCGCCTTAGCTGGGCTAGAGAAAAGAAAGACTGGACTGTTGCCCAGTGGTCCAAAGTCCTCTTTTCTGATGAGAGCAAGTTTTGCATCTCATTTGGCAACAAAGGTCCCAGAGTCTGGAGGAAGACCGGAGAGGCGCAAAATGGAAGATGCATGAAGTCCAGTGTTAAGTTTCCCCAGGCTGTGATGACTTGGGGATCCATGTCAGCTGCTGGTGTTGGTCCTCTGTGCTTTATCAAGTCCAGCATAAACGCAGCTGTCTACCAGGACATTTTAGAGCACTTCATGCTTGCTTCAGCGGACCAGCTTTATGGGGATGCAGATTTCATCTTCCAGCAGGACTTGGCACCTGCCCACACTGCCAAAAGTACAAAATCCTGGTTCAACAACCATGGGATTACTGTGCTTGATTGGCCCGCAAACTCACCTGACCTGAACCCCATAGAAAATCTGTGGGGCATTGCCAAGAGAAAGCTGAACGGGAAGAGACCAAACAATAAAGAAGAGCTCAAGGCAGCGATTGAAGCATGTTGGTCTTCCATAACACCGGAGATGTGCCACAACCTGGTAGCATCCATGCCGCGCAGGATTAAGGCAGTCATTCGTTCAAAAGGGGCCCCAACCAAGTACTAAGTACAGATGCAACATTTTATTTTCAGAGGCCTGACATTTTTGTATTTAAAATCCCTTTTTTAAATTGATTTCAAGCAATATTCTAATTTTCTGAGTTTTTGAATTTCAGGTTTCTGAAGCTGTAAGTTCTAATGAGCAAAATCAAAACAAATAAAAGCTTGAAATATCTGACTTTGCATTTAATAATACTATAAAATGTATTAGTTTCACCTTTTATGTTAAATTGCCCGAATAAAACAACTTTTACACGATATTCTAATTTTCCGAGTAGTACTGTATATATATATATATATATATATATATATATATATATATATATATATATATATATATATATATATATATATATATATATACACACACACACACATGCACACACACAGGTAACACACACACACACACACACACACACATAAATACAGGTAACACACACACACAGATACACACATAAATACAGGTAACATACACACAGATGCATGCATATATACACACACACACACACACAGGTAACACACACACACACACACATACACAGGTACCACACACACAAAGATACACATAAATACAGGTAACACACAGGTAATTACAGATAAAAACAGGTAACACACACACACACACACACACACACACACACACACATATATACAGGTAACACACACACACGTATATACAGGTAACACACACACACACACACACACACACACGCACACGCACGCACACACACACACACAGCATGTAAAAACTGTAAAAACTGCATAAATCCTGTATGAGAGAGGAGATGAGCCTCAACCTGAGCTGTGGGTCTGGATCCTGGAGAAGGGTTTTGGGGGCAGAGCAGGAGGCTGCTTGTGGTACAGCGGCAGCTTGGCTGGGGGGTCCTGGAGGTCCTGGAGGTCCTGGAGGTAGGTCACAGACTTCTTGGTGGGCTGGACCATGGAGGACTTGATGGAGGACTCCTGAGGACAGCTGCCGTCCATGGAGGACCTGAACTCTACCGTCGCTACGGAGAAACGAACCGGACACAGAAAAGTGAAGTGAAAACCAGAGAACCTCTATTAGCCAATAAGAGACGAGGAACAGGTCAGCTGATCCTCCTGAAGGTTTTTAATATTCACCATGACTGTCATTTATAGAAGTTAAACGTTTAAAAACAAGAAGGTGATTTTACATATGAATATGAGGTTTTAAATTATTTAGAGCATGAATTAACTAAAATAGATGTGTTTTAATTAGTGTCTCTATCAGCTGTTAGAAAGAATCTATTAAAACTAACTATATTTACTAGGCAGGGAAACTTGCCCAAATGCAGCTATTATTTAGTGTGCTGGATTGTGAAAGGATATATATTTGTTTTTAGGTCAGCTTGTAGAACTTTGTGCAAACTATTTTAAAAAAGACAAAGTTTGTTCTCCCGTTTTACTTTGAATATCCTGAGGGAAGAATTTTCTGTCACATTCAATCATTCAGATTGGTCAGAAACACTGAATCCACATCAGAGCTTCACAAAACACTAAAAAAAACTCCTAAAAAGAAAAGTTTTTTCTGATGCGGCATCAACTTCACAGACTGATGATTAATAAGGAGGAGGATAATCATTATTTTAAGCTCATATATTCTAATAATTACATTATCCTATATATATTGTAATCAATATTTTAAGCTCATATATTATAATCATTATTTTAATCTCATATTATAATCATTATACATTCCTCCTGTAATATAGTCACAATACATTCTTCCTTTATTATAACCATTATATTATCCTCATATATTATACTCATTACATTATCCTGTTATAATCATTATACATTCCTCCTATATTAGAATCATTACATTATCCTCATATATTATACTTATTATTTTAAGCTCATATATTATAATAATTACATTAGCCTAATATATTATAATTAATATTTTAATCTCATATTATGCTCATTACATTATCCTATTATAATCATTATACATTCTTCCTATATTAGGATCATTACGGTATCCTCATATATCATAATCAATATTTCAAGCTCATATATTCTAATAATTACATTATCGTATATATATTATAATCAATATTTTAAGATCATATATTTTAATAATTACATTATCCTATATATATTGTAATCAATATTTTAAGCTCATATATTATAATCATTACATTATCCTCATATATTATAATAATTATTATAAGCTTATATATTATAATCATTACATTATCCTCATATATTATAATCATTATTATAAGCTCATATATTATAATCATTACATTATCCTCATATATTATAATCATTATTTTAAGCTTATCTAATATAATCGTATTACCCTCATATTGACTTCATCTATCATCCTCATATATATAAGCCTCATACATCATCCTCATTATGTAAATCTTGAATAACTCACCTTTTTCAAAGATCTCCTTCAGAACTCCTCTCTTGATGAGTTCGTCTCTGCTCTGCCGCATCGACATCTTCCGTTCCAACGCTGAGGGAAAAGGAACCAATAATCAATACACACACCAGAAGACTGAAAAACAATGTACTTTACATTATTGAAAGAATTCAAATGTAATGATAAGAAAATCTGATAAATAATATTTCATCACATACAGTTTATAATCATGAGTTTCATCAGGACACTGACAATAGAATCTATGGATTTGTTGACATTAAGAAAGAAATACTGGATTAATTACCCTTTATTTAAAAGAGCTCATTTCCTAAATCATGTCTGTATCTGCAGTATACTATTAGTCAGATAAGAGATCAAACTAAAAACGAACAGATTAGAAGTTGAACAAAGAGACGTGTGATGATCAGCATCAGCAACGTTTCATTAATGATGCAGAAGACTCCAGGTCCCACGGCTGCGTCTATTTATAGACGTTACGTCTTCCATCAGCAGGTCCAACCCAAGCGTTCCGCTCCTTTTCTGAATCCTTCGCCGGCATAGAAACCAATTATAACGCGAAAATGAGAACCAGCAGCGGAATTCTCTGCTGAACAGATTAAAGATGCTGTGATGAAATGAAAAAAAAGGAAATCAAAAGGAGATTTTTACCCCTGGAGGATGTGAATTCGACGTTGGGTCAAGTATGTCAAGAAAAAAAAAATGACCCTGAGTCAGCGACTTTCACCTGATTTTAAAGGATTCACTGAAACTTTATTAAAGTTCCAGTGGTTTTCATTAATAATGTTTGGTTGAGTTGTACCTGGATAATGAGGAAAAAAGTCGACTTTGAAGTGAAATAAAACATTAAATACATGAAGGCAAATTACACTGAGTTTCATTTTACAAGTTGCAAATCTTCCTTTTAAAAGGCATTTTATATTATATCACCTCTTTTTATTAAATAAAAAAACACCACATTAAGTCCAACCTCAATTACACTAACATGTGTTATAATTACTTTTTATATGTTTATATAATTAATCAGCCAACACAATGTTGATCTACACGTCAGATGTGTAAAGTTGGTAAAAACCTGCTGAGCATCAACATGTTCAGAGTAATCGCTCAAAGCTTCGTGACGTAACTGCAGCCACGGGATGTTAGGGTTATACAACATCATTAACATTAATCCTTAACGAGGATTTTTATATTTTACTGATATCGTGTTGATCGCAGACAGAAACAGAATAAAGTGGTAAAATTAAAGATTTAAAATTAAACAACTGAATAACAGTCTGAAAAAGTTACATGAAAAATTTCCTGTAAGACACATTCAGAAGAGTTGAAATATTCATTTGAACTAGTCCAGTATCTGTAGAAAGTGTGTATTTTTATTGAAAAAATATAGATGGATGAAGGTGATTTTTTCACAGTATGTGTAGTAAATGGTTAAAATTATAATAAATCTTTAGTTTTAATATTCACAACAACTTATTTATCCATCCTTCAATAAAATGATAGTGTTTCCAGAGGGTCTGTTAACACATCTTAGAGATTTTACCATAGTTTATAGGTTCTGCTGCTTATGAGGCCACAACACTACCCCCTACACCACCACAGAACAGCTACAGGACTTTAAGATTTAATGAAAGTAATAAAGAAAATATCTGCTCTGATAACAACAGTATGTGTAGTAAATGGTGAAATGGTGATAAATCTTTAGTTTTGATATTCACAACAACTTATCTATTCATAAAACAATCGTGTCTGGATTTCCCGAGGGTGTGTGAACGCCTCTTGGAGTTCTTAGCATAATTTACAGGGTCTGCTGCTTATGAGGGCAGAACACTACCCCCTACACCACCACAGAACACCTATAGGACTTTAAGTTTTATTGAAAATAATAGAAAAATCATGTTTTTACTATCTTAACATTTTTTACCCCCATCCTACCCTGAACACCTATATCTGAAGAATATAGTGAACATTCAGAGAGAAATGAGACGAACAAACGCTGCTTGATTTGTAGAGCGATGATACATTGTCTGTGAGTGTGAAACGGTTCTCAATAATGTGTTCATCAGAGTATGTTTCTCCTCAAATATCGAGTCCTACTTTTTTTTTTAAGCCTCGGAGCTCTGAGTGTTTTCATGGTCCGACGCTCAATCTGCACCAAGATGAGAAGTTCAGAGCCTCATCAGGGACTCGCTGAGGGCATTTTAAATGAAAACTGGCAGATCTGAGTACAGCTCCTATTGATCTGAGAACACTGCACTTAGTCTTTTTTTTGTATTCCACTGTGAAGTGACCCAGATAGAACATCCTACCCGCTCAAAATGAAGGCTTTTACCAATGTAATTCTCTCAAAAAAACTGTACTAAAACTCCCATCTTTTATCAATGAGAAGGGGAAGCATTCTATCACAATCAGAAGGTTTATAATCTGCAGTTTTTTTACATAGATGTGGATGAGAACCTGAAATTATGCCAGTATTTGTGAAGAATTGTGCATCTCCACGCCGGAGATCATATCACACATGTTCTTTTTCACCCTTGAATCTTGTCTGTGTGAAAGTTCTGATAAAATCTGATGATATTTATCTTTTAGTTTTCTTTCTGTTCTTTTTTCCTCCCTGAGGTGCTTTTTATCAACAGATCCATAATCCTCTGCAGTGCTAAATGTCCAATTATCTCTGGCAACAGGAAAAAAACCTAATTCTCCAGCAGAGAGGAGGCGAATCCCAGAAAAATGATGACTAACCAATAAAGGAAGCGGGGCATGAATTAATGTCGACGTCATGGACTCCGGCTTCAGGAAAAACAACAAACACGTCCGGCGTGAATGATCGCTGGAGTGTTTGCATCGTTCCAGTTTTATGATCAATAATAAAAGCTGAAGTCAACACTTTTATTGATGAGACACAAGAATCTTCTATCGAAACCAACCTCAGTTAGAAGAGCAGGAAAACACAGCGAATGATGTCAGTATCAGAATTAGTTATTAATATAGTCACCAAATATATATATATATATATATACATACATACATACACACACATACATATATACATATATATACACATACATACATACACACACATATACATATACACATGTATATATATATATATATATATATATATATATATATATATATATATATATATATATATATATATATATATATATATACACACACACATATACACGTGTATATGTATATATATATAAATATATATACACACACACACACACACACATTCATATATATACACACACATATACACGTGTATATGTATATATATATATACACACACACACACACACATATACATATATATATATATATATATATATATATATATATATATATAAACACACACATATACATATATATATATATATATACACATATACACACACACAATATCCTCACAGTCTACAACACTTTAATAATCAGTTTCTTCACTGGAAATTCAATATGTTTAAAAACAAGCCGAACAGCAGTGAAATGAGAGAATTCTTCCTTAGACTGATTCTAATTTTTCATTAAAACAGGAAAATGTTGTTTTTATGAACAAACATGATCCTCCAGGATTATTTCATGAAGCACAAACGTTGTATCTGAAGTTACAGTAAAACATCAGCTCAGCATCTGGAAACTGATTATTCTGCGCTTTTCATGTCTGACTAAAAATAGCTGAAAGTCCTGAAGGGACGAACGAACACACACACACACACAGTAACACACACACACACTGTTATATTCCTATAGTTTTGTGCAGTGAGACGTTTAGAGATCAAAATCAGATGGAGCCTGATTCATTCACACCAGGAAAATGCCAATTTAATAATTCTGCTGCTTCAGAACATCCTGTCCTCCTCAGACCAGATTCAGGTCTCTGCTGCACAACAACAACAAAAAAAGGAAGAACTGTGTTCCCGACTCACGAAACACAGTCCGACAACCTGCTGTCAACCAGACTCACGTCAGGAGGATAAAACACAGCCGAGGAGAGTGGAAAAAAAATAGAATAAAACAGCCTGAGTTGAGGAGAATAAACCTCATCTCTCTGTCGCTGCTGAAACTGATGATGAGATGAACTCTGAGAGACGTCAAAACACCAACTCTGCACTTTTGCTGAATCAATTTGCTGCAGCTTCAATCACCAAAAAAACTAGAACTTTATATAATTTATTTTAGCCAAGGGACCAGAGAAGTAGTTTTAATGTCCAGCCTCTCTATTCCTGAATATAGGAGACATGTTTAATTCTAAATATTAAAGTTAAATTAATGTTAAAACACGAGGAGAAAGGACTCGTATCACTCAGGAAATGTTAAATTTAACAGATCAATATGACTGAAGCTGGTTTACCTGAGGTTTTTTACTTACTGAGACTATTTCTCATTGTTCCAATTATCATAAACTGAAGCAGATTTGTTCACTCACATGTTAAGAAAATAAAAAGTAGAAAAATATCCTTTAAGGGACATTTAGAGAAAAATAGATTTAATTAGTGATTGGAGAGAATCTCAATCTGAAGATGATGTTATCAATAATAGTGATTATTGATAGTCTATAGCTGATATTATCATCAATAGTGATTATTGATAGTCTATAGCTGATATTATCATCAATAGTGATTATTGATAGTCTATAGCTGATATTATCATCAATAGTGATTATTGATAGTCTATAGCTGATATTATCATCAATAGTGATTATTGATAGTCTATAGCTGATATTATCAATAATAGTGATTATTGATAGTCTTTAGCTGATATTATCATCAATAGTGATTATTGATAGTCTATAGCTGATATTATCAATAATAGCGATTATTGATAGTCTATAGCTGATATTATCATCAATAGTGATTATTGATAGTCTATAGCTGATATTATCATTAATAGTGATTATTGATAGTCTATAGCTGATATTATCATCAATAGTGATTATTGATAGTCTATAGCTGATATTATCATCAATAGTGATTATTGATAATCTATAGCTGATATTATCATCAATAGTGATTATTGATAATCTATAGCTGATATTATCAATAATAATGATTATTGATCGTCTACAGCTTTTTGATTTTACTCTCAAAACTGTACTGTACTAAACTTTTTTCTAATGTTTCTGCCTTTTTCTTAAATGCAGAGTTTACGATACACATGCCCTTTTTTTCTTTTAAATATAGAATAAATTGTAAAACGCGACGTACCAGCAGACGTTTGCTTGAACTTCTCGCTCTTCTTCTTCCTCCACTTCCAGGGCTTCAGGAGACGTCCCAGCGTGGCAAACTTGCTGCGGCGGCGTGTCGGCGGCGTGTGGACGCCGGAGATCAGAGACTCTGAACGCATGGCGGCCAGCCGCTCCACCTCCTCAACTGGAGCCACATGGGAAAAAGGGTCAGAGGTCAGAGGTCATGGTGGTCTAATTCAACGTAGCGCCAAGCAGCAAGAATCTGTTTTAACCCTCAATTACACAGTGTTTCCATGGCAACAATTACTTTATCTTCATGTTCCTCAAAAGCTGTGTGAAAAAGGGGGGCTTTTATTTTGAAGGATAGAGTTTGAGGTCACATGACATGACAGTCTTTTATTCTGAATTTTGAACATTTTTCACCAAGTAAAAAATTAAACCAATTTTTTTTTTTTTTACATTGAATTACATTTTAATGTAACATTTGTTTTGTTTTTTCCTGTATATATGTTAAAGTAGTATAGTTTCCATATGTCAACAATATACACGTATGTACAATTTCTAGTCCAACAACCTAATGGAGTCACATTTTAGACTCTGGATATTTTATATAGTAAATAATCTCTTATTTAGGCCATTTTAAGTCATGAAAAGCCATTGAAAACATTGTTGTCATGTCTAATGATAAAAAAATGCAATAGAGGGTTAAACTGCTTTTCTAATTCTAATTAATGATTTACTGAGATTAAACAGTTTGAAGCTCCGCCCCCTTTACAGAATTAATTATTATTCATTATGATGGACATTAAAAAGCATTTTCTTTCAACACAATAAAAATAACACGTTTGGTTCATCAGAAAAATGCTCATGAACAGAAAAATCAGTTTCTGCCTCAGATGATAAACATTAAATTCTCTGCAAGTTTCAGTTTTTATCACTCGGTGAATAAAGGGAAAAATAATAATATTGCAAAAGTAAATAATGGAAGAACATGGACGTAATAATAGTTGAATAAAAGGCAATTATAGTTTTAAAATGTCAAAACATCCGCAGCAGGAAATTCTCTATAAAACATTAAATCACTATTTTCACCACAACAGAAAACCAGAGTCGGAGAAACTGTGCGGACGTGTGAAAGCAGCGTGTTGTGTGATTTGTGTCAGTGTGATGTCACACATCACCTCTGACTTGTCCCCAGAAAACACTGGTCGCTCCTTTCAAACAATCACATCACATTCGCTGTGTTTCATCAACACAAAAACAACACAAATTCACTGCAGATCAGTTTTATTACTATTAAAAGTAATATGTGTAAATATACACATTATACTGCACTACAGGAAGAATTCAGCAAAATAAAGCCTGAATATTATAAATCTGTTTTAAACAGAAAACACTAAAATTCAAACCCTGAAGCAGAGAGAAAAAATAAAATCAGCAGAAAACCATATGACTATGAAACATGGATCAAACACACTGAGACTTTTATTATGAGTTAAATCAGATAATTTTATATGATGATGATGATGATGATGATTCACCTTCTTCCTCTTCTGCTGTAACCTACAATCTATACTAATATATAATAATAATAATAATAATAATAATAATAATATAAACATTCTGAACAAATCAGCTGATTTTAATTAAAACGTGTTTGCGGTAAATGAGTGATGACGTCACGGCGTGAAGCGGAAACAGTTTTTATTATTTTTATTATTATTATTATTTTTTTTTTATTGTAACCAACCAGCAGCTGCAGATGTAAAATAAACCAGTAACATCTTTTTTTATATCGATACTGATTTATATTTGTATTATTTTATATTTTATTATGTAAATGGACCAGGACCAGGACCAGGACCAGGACCAGGACCAGGACCAGGACCAGGACCAGGCGGCCCGGGTCCAGCGGCACTCACCGTCCCTCGTGCCGGTCCCGCGGCTGCAGTTGCTGCAGATGTGTTTTATTTCCTTCCCGATGCTGAACGGCAGGTTGTTGTTGTGCTGCGGGGCCGCGGCTCCGGTTCCGGTTCCGGTTCCCTTCCGGCTCAGGGACATGATCCGCACCAGGCTGAACGGCTTCTTCTTCTTCGGCTTCTCCACGGACACGGGCGCGTGCTCGCGGCAGGACGGACCGAACCAGGTCCCGGTCATGATGGACGGAGCCGGGTCCACCGACGGGTAGCTGGTCCGGAACATCTCGATGTGGACGGGACCAATCAGCGTCTGGTCTGACCTACACCTGCGGCTCCATCCACCCGCTGCCGCACACACGCGCGCGCACGCACAGCTTCACCTGATCAGAAAGTACCTGGCTGCGGAAAAAGCTGCGGAGCTGGGATCCTCTGAGCTAATAATTAATCAATAATCTAAGAACCGATCAGTGTGATGACGCCGACACTAATCAATCAGCCTGATAGCGCCGATACTGATCAATCAGCCTGATACTGATCAATCAGTGGCAGCAGCTGCTGTTGTTTCTCCTCCTCTCAGCCGCAGAAACTGCGGCGGCTCCGTCTGATCCACGATTAGTGCAGCCGAGCGGCGGCTGTGATTGGCTGCTGTGCTGCGCTCTGATTGGCTGCTCCGCTCTGCACTGATTGGCTCAGACTCAGAGGAGATGTTGATGTAAATATAGAACAAAACTCAACCATGATCGTTTATTTCTCAGGATATTTACTTTTCATTCCGGAATTTTCACGATTCCGAGATGATTAGTGAATATTTCTTTTATCCTATTATTATTATTAATATTTCCTGTTTATTTTAATGTTAAATGCCTGTTTCACAGAGAGTTATTGTAATAAATGTTACACGAGTTTTATATAATAAACGCAGGTGAGTTTTTATTTATTTATAATTTATTTATTTTTAAAGCGACATATTATTTATTTTATGTTAAAATGTAATTAAACAGAAGAAGATGCCTGAAAATTCAAAATTCAAAATAAAGCAGTAAACGAGATTTATTAAAAAATCTATTTGTAAGAGTCTGAAAAAAAAGACTCAGAGAAAACAGGTTGGAAGCCCTGATCAATATGATTCTTCTGAAGCTTCAGGTCAGAAACACTCATCACTCTCTTTTAAATTGACCCACTATATAATTACCTCTGTTTAACACACACTCAGTCTCACTGACTGATAACAGAATAAAGGGCTTAAAAGTCCACTGAGACAAATACAAAAATTACAACAACGTCTAATTACAGCTTAATAAGAGACAAGAGCGCAGAGTATTAAAAGAAAAGAAGGGAAACGTGCAGCTTAATCAGTGGTGAATTAGCTTCAAATGAGAAGCTGAGTCTGGAGAAATGAATTATATGTATTAAATAAATAAAACCTCTCTCCAAATATGCAGTCGGCTGATCCCTTGAGTTATTCTGCACATTTAATGGTAATTGACGAGATAACAAGTGAGTTAATGAGGTTAAAGAGGAGCTTCAGATTCACTCAACATTTACTCACTTTAATTCCTGCTATTGCAAATTTTCATTTTGACATGCTATAGCAGTACATTAGTATAGTATTTATAGTATAATATTGTGTATGGTATCATCATACATCTGCTATCTATTATTATAGTAGTATAGTTTATATAGTAGTATAGTATTTATTAGTAAAGTATTATGTATCATCATAATAAGCTGCTGTTTGTTAGTAGTATAGTATAGTATAGTATAGTATAGTATAGTATAGTATAGTGTATGGTATCATCATCATCATCATCATAAATCTGCTGTTTGTTAATATAGCAGTATAGTGTAGTAGCACAGTACTATATAAGTATAGTATAGTAGTATAATATTGTGTATAGTATTATCATACATCTGCTATCTATTAATATAGTAGTATAGTGTATATAGTAGTAAATTACTGATTGGTAAAGTATTATGTATCATCATAATAAGCTGCAGTTTGTTAGTAGTATAGTATAGTATAGTATAGTATAGTATAGAGTATAATAGTAAAATGTTGTGTATAGTATCATCATCATAAATCTGCTGTCTGTTAATATAGCAGTATACTGTAGTAGTACAGTAGTATATAAGTATAGTAGTATAATAGTATAATATTGTGTATAGTATCATCATACATCTGCTATCTATTAATATAGTAGTATAGTGTATATAGTAGTATAGTATTTAATAGTAAGTATTATCATCATAATAAGCTACTGTTTGATAGTAGTAGTGTAGTAGTATAGTATAGTATAGTAATATAATAGTATAATATTATGTATGGTATCATCATAAATCTGCTGTTTGTTAATATAGCAGTATAGTGTAGTAGCACAGTACTATATAAGTATAGTATAGTAGTATAATGGTATGATGGTGTGGTATGATAAAAGCCTCAGAATCGTCTCGTTGTCCCGTGACAACCAGGACAGAGTCAGGGTCAAAGTTCTGTAGCAGGTGTGACATCACAGAAATGTCTTTCCTTATCGCCATCACTGCTTCTACAGACATAAAGAAGCCCTGACGTTGTTCACTGAATCCAGTGAATCTGTTTCTCTACGTCCAACCATCCGAACGTCTCCTCTCAGCTCTGGTTTTAACGCGGTTAAACGTCTTTAATCATGTTCCACATCACAGAAAAATCACTGGTTCCAGCAGGTGGAGACACAGAAAAACACCTTTTTGTTTTCAACACAATCAGACAAAACGTGGAGTTGCGTAACCGTCAGGAAATGATTTGTATTCAGCAGCAGCTTAATGTGATGAGGAAAAAAATCCACAGAAAAGATGAATTCAATGAAACACAGAAAGAATTTTTTTTTTTAAAAAGCAAGAAGAAGAGAGAGATTCAAACTGGAAGAAATGTAAGAAAGGAAAGTTTTATGAGCAGTGATGCACATTTACAAATTTCCTGTATAACAGTCCCTGTTAATATGAATCTAATCAACCACTGACAAAGCAAAGATATCACTTTTGTGTTTTGTTTAAAACTGAATAAAACATAAAATGACTCAACAAATATGTGTTAATATAGAAAAACCTGCTCAAGTCACCAAAAATCACAAAGTATATAAGATTTCATACAAAATTCTGCAAAAATGATCTGTATTATTTACTCTAAAAAACAGGAAACACAAACAACTGAAGCCTGATTCACCACTTAATCAAGAATATTTACCTTATTCAAGGAGTCTGAGTATTATAGGAATATTATAGCAAATATAACAAAATAATATTCCACCAAATAGTCAATTTTAAATGCAGTGAAATACAGTCCTCATATTTTCCAGTCTTTTATTCTCAGTCTGATCGTCAATGTAAAATCATTATAATGCTGCCATCTAGTGGAGAGGAAACGTCACATCACCTTTCGATTGCTTTTACAAATGATTATTTTTTATTCATTTATGTACGTTTTATGTTTTAAAGTGAATTAAGAAAAATAAAATAGGAAAAAAAAACAATAATAAAACACAATTTAATGAAGAAAAACGTGTTATAGAAGCTTCTATTCTGTTCCTTAGAATCTCATTAAAACATTAGGACAAACACGTGTGTGTGAAACCGGCCTCGTGTTTTTGGACGTCGGTACCTGTGGTCTGTACGTAATGACGTAGTGCGTACGTAACGGACGTGACCCACATTCAGTTTTCAAAAGGATGCGATGTGACAAGCAAACCGTTAATTAATTAATAGTTAATTAACGCGCAGTTGGTCCGCATTTGTTCTAACTGTAGATACAAATAAAGCTTTTATCGTGTTAATGTTCCAGTAGGATTCTTATCGTCACATCACAGGTTCATGTTCGTTAGGAACCTGCAGGAGACGCTGGTTTCTCCTCGGGCTGAGACTTACATCCGGGTCACGTGTTTATTTAGATTCATTTCACCATTCACGTGCATCTTTTAGGAAAAGCCATTATAGTCAATGGTCCAAAATTTATTTTACAATTTTTACTAATAATGTCTGTTGTATTTATTATCCATTAAACTTAAATTCAATGTAATAATAATAATATAATAATACTTATTATTATTATTATCCATCCATCCATCCATTTTCTATCCCGCTTATTCCCTTTCGGGGTCGCAGGGGTCTGCTGGAGCCTATCCCAGCGCATTTTATGGCGAGAGGCAGGGGGATACACCCCAGATGGTCGCCAGCCAATCGTGGGGCAGACACACCATTCACACACCATTCACTCACACACTCACACCTATGGGCAATTTAGAGTCGCCAATTAACCTGAGCATGTTTTGTATTGTGGGAGGAAGCCGGAGTACCCGGTGAAAACCCACGCAGACACGGGGAGAACATGCAAACTCCACACAGAAAGGTCCCAGACCCAGGCCCCAAGGCGGTCTTGAACCTGCGACCTTCTTGCTGTGAGGCAACAGTGCTACCCACTGCTCCACCGTGTCGCCCATTATTATTATTATTATTATTATTATTATTATTATTGTGAATTTACCCACTGTGGGACAATAAAGGAGCTATTTTATCTAATCTAATCTAATCTATTACCAATGATAATAAAACTGATGTTAAATAAAACTGTTTAATACATCAAATTCAGTTTAGTTCACAATTAACACAATTTGATCACAGATAACACCTGCAAACTTCCCCTTTTTATGTGAAGAAATGCAATCTAAAAATTTACATAATAATTTACCTTTAAATTTTACTTTAAATTGACAAAACAATCTGACGTCTCAGTTTTGCATTTTCATGAAATCATTTACTCCCTGTTTAATATTTATTATTTTCAGCAGCAGGTGAAGTTATTTCCTGTTTTACAACCCTTCTACTAACACAAAATATTAATTTTGAGTCCTGAAAGTTTCTCACTGATTTCACTTCCATAATTTTATTCAGTCACATCATAGACAGTGAAAACAATACACATGTATGTATTTATGTAGAATTATATAATATATATTTATACATATGATGCATGATCTAGAGCATAAGCATCTTAAAGAGTAAAACAGTCCAGTTCATTAACTAATGACTGAGCATAAATCTGACTTATATAGATTATGGATATTTATATTTTCATGGTTGGAGTCAACATGTATTTACTGTGAATAGATCCACACATTCATCAGATTATTAGTTGTGGTGATCTGATATTTAGAGTTTTAATCCCTAGATGCAATGAGCTGTGGCTGTAAAACTTTAACTGGAAAACACCCAGTGTTTCTGACTGATTCTTCTGGTAATTACCAACACATCTCTTCAAGTTAGAGGATGATGTAGCAGCCTAAAGGTCAGAGGTCAACCCCTGCACCAGCAGATCATCCTTGGTGGAAACTCATTAGTCCTCATTATGTAATTATATTATTTATAATATTAATTAACTCACTGCTGTGAGTGTGTAGAACTGTTGATCCGATGACGTCATAGTTAGAATAAACTGATGTTAAACAGATGATGTCATAGTTACAATGAACTAATGTTAATCTGATGACGTCATAGTTAGAATCAGCTGATCTAGCTACAACAAACTGTTAAAGAAGTTTATTTATGTGAAATTTTATGTAGTTCCCTGTGTTTATCTATCTTATTTATACTTACATTACTTGTACTTTATGTCCACTGAGCTTCATCTGGTAAATCACACACACACACACACACACACACACACACACACACACACCCCAGACCAGTATGTCCTGTGAAATTGTGACATTACAGCTCTCATATAAATATACACAGACCATCTGCTGCCCCCCCCATCACACACACACACACGCACACACACACACACACACACACACACACACACACACACACACACACACACACACACACAGCCCCTCCCCCCCAGAACAGGCCATAATCTGCCTCATCTCAACATTATGGAACAGAGGATTTAATGGTTTACATTCATATTTGTATTTGTGTGTTTCAGTCCTTTCAGAAACTGCATTTGAACGACAGAGAAAAGTGAACAGGAGTTTTCTCTATTAGATTCAGATTAAATCAACAAAATTCAAGATCAATTTTCCCACGGCTGTACAGATATGAAACAACAGCACATCGCAGTGAATACTACAACTCATCCTACCACTGGAGAATAAAACTCTTCCCAACAGATTCAGACATGATTTATCTCTACAATAATGAAGCTGCTTCCTGCTCCACAGCTGCAGCACATGGTTTGATGTTGTTGTTCATTCTCTCTGTTAATTGTGTTTTTATTCTCAGAGACTGTTTAAAGTAGAAAACAACAGCTTTTGCTCCATTTATTCTTTTTTTTGTTCTAAGTTTATGATGATTTCTTTCTGTTTAATTCTAAAATGCTGTAATAACATTCACATTTCAAACACTAGATAGAGTTTTTTTTTCATCACAGATATTATATGATGTGATTAGAAAATCAAGTCTGATTTGGATCTGTATGATCAGCTGGAGAAAAGTTTGGAGAGAACTGTCGCCTCAGTTCAGTCACTTCATTTCCCAGAATTATTCTGTCCTGACATTTATCCTGTTATATAATATATAATAAAAAATAATATATGGCTGTCTGAGAAGTGGAAGCATAATTTACCATAATTCTCTGTGTAATCAGACGGTATATTTTTCATTTGAGAATCTTTACATCAGTTCATGTTTCTGTGATGTTAATCTTAATTAGTGAATGATTTAACAATTTGAATTGATTGAGTTTCATATGATGTCAATGAATGAATCTTCACTGAGTGTTTTTTCTTTCTCACAGTGGATAGAGTATTTTGGAGCATCATTGATGTGTTGTTCATTCTGTTTTTGCCTCTTGCATAACCAGGTTTGCAGGTTCAGCAGCTAAACTGAGCTCTGACTTGTATCACCAGGAAACACGGCGATTGCTGCAGTGCAGCTTCAACTGAATCCAGCCTCAGGTTTGCAGCAGCAGCAGATTCTGACTCAGCGGAAACATCCTGAACAGCAGAAGCTGCACGTGTGACATCACAAACATTTGTCACATCTGCTGAATAGACAACATCTGTCTGTGACTCTACATCATCATCGTGCAGCTTCTCCAGGCTTCATTTCTCAGCCTGTTCCAGAGGAGCTCTCAGCAGATTCCATGTGCCTGTTCTCCTGTTTTTCCTTTAAAAACCTCCTTGTTCCTGAAGCTTTTCTTCCTTCCAGGTGACAGATGCTTTGATGAATCTCCAGCTTTGCTATTTTTGCACAGATTTGTTCCCCACTCATGTTTTATTCAGACCAGAGATGCTCTCAGCGCGAGATGGAAGTGTGTTTCTATTTTCTGAGATGCAGGCTGTTTGTAAATCGTGTGTGTGTGTGTGTGTGTGTGTGTGTGTGTGTGTGTGTAAATCTCCTGCCACTAATTATCACCACTTAGGCACTTTTGCTAATAGCCTCTAGAGTTGCTCCCAAACTGAAAATAAAACATCACGTATCCCCTCATTTCAGTTCAAATGTAAAACATTCACAGAACTGACAAACATGACAAAAAGTAGCTGCAGATTTATCAGTTTCAGCTGCAGTGGACGTCTAAAATAAGGGTATAGTAACAGTTATTATAAGGTATAATATCACATATTATTTGGTATTACCAGGTATTAC
Organism: Eupleurogrammus muticus; assembly: GCA_036785175.1. Lineage (NCBI taxonomy): Eukaryota > Metazoa > Chordata > Actinopteri > Scombriformes > Trichiuridae > Eupleurogrammus > Eupleurogrammus muticus. Next base: position 2,033,165 of record JAYKQN010000034.1, read on the forward strand.
TATGTTTTACCATGTTTTAACAGGTATAATGTCAGGTGTTTTCAGGTGTAACAGCAGCAGGTTGACCTGCCCAATACAACTAACAGCTGATTAGTGCTATTACAAGTAAATAAAGACTCTAAATAGAAAAAAATTAATAAAAAAAAATAATCAGTCTCACTCTGAAAGCTTCTGATGGATAAAAGACGCCTGAATATCAGTGATTGAATTAAAGCTCAGGTTGATAAACTCTATAACAGCTGTTTATCAGTAGAGAATCAAAGAAGAGCTGCTATAACCGAGGAAACACACACACACACACACACACACACACACACAGGTCTCTGTTTTTTTCCTTTGTCTTAGACATCTATAAACAGAATGTGCAGGTAAACATCAATTATTGTTGTTCTGTAAACACACCGATCTGTGTGTGTGTGTGTGTGTGTGTGTGTGTCTGTGTCATCACCATCACCTCCACCCCATAATGTTTAATGACAGGTGACACAAACACTGATTGGCTGCAGAGAAGCTGACAGGTTTTATATGGTTGAACTGCAGGTAAAATTGATTATTGCAGATGTTAAACAGGACAATGTTTCATACGTGTTTCATACGTGTTTCATATGTGTTTCATACGTGTTCCTTAGCGCTGGATGCAGAGCATCATAAAGACCGTCCATAAGATCTGTTAAAACATGTATGATGCAGAGCAGCGACGTGGTGTTGAGCTGCAGCTTTCATTCATTAATTACCTGAGAAACACCTGATAAACTCCAATTAGCCTAAATGTAAAAGCTGCAATGCATGAGAAAAGTCTCAGCTACAACACTAAATAAAGTGCTTTTTATCTGTAGTAAAACACACGTCAGCTTGCTGCGTGAAAAAGGTCAAATGGCACAAAATAGACGTCACAACTATAAAAAACCTAAAACTGGTTCTAGTTCCATGACTCTATCTTGGTATAAATACAGGATTATTTGGGCTAATAACTCATCTTTTCAATATGATATTCCCTCTAAAACAGGATTGTTCTTATGTGGAGGTTGAATTTTAGATCTTCATTGCGTGAATGAATACATTTTACATTTTCTGTAGTCACTTCACATGTTATAGATTTATTCTGATTCCAGATGTATGTGTTTTTAAATATTTCATATGTTGATTGTGGGTAATGTTATTTCCAGCAGTAAAATAAAAAAAGAGTCAAGGAGCTGATCTGGTTAAACCAGGAGCTGCCACTGAAATACAACCGTATCTGTGTGACATCATAAAATCACAGAAGTACAAACGAGTCGTTTGAAGGCAAAGTTTTGGAATACAGGCGCCATTCATTTAACATCTGGACCATAGAAGGGATGAATATATGATGCTTTAAATGCATTTAATAGAATAAATGATCAACAGATTCATTAATAACAATAATTTCATCCTGACAGACTGAAACAGCATAGTGGCCTCAATCAATCAATCAATCAATAACTTGATCAGGCCAATAGTAAACATTTAAAAAGATAAAGTTAAAGTCAGAACAGGATGATTCTGGTTATTTATAACTGTTAAAAGCTGCAAAATCTCTAGTTTTTCTGCTGCAGATATTAAACAATACTCAGAAAATGGTTGAATATGATTATTAATAATAATATTATTAATGTTAAGCTGAATATGAAACAGAAGAAGCTGCTAAAACATTCAGATCTGTGGCTGAATGAGGCTCTAACATCAGTGAACAGCTTTGCTGCTCATTCGAGGCCACAAACCAGAAAAGCGGGACTTGTGATGTCACACCTTTCCTCCTGCACGTGGCCACGCTCAGACCATCATCACGGTTAGTGTGACGGGATGATCATTACTGAGCAAAAAAACACCCGAGTCCCGTGGACTCAGTCGGCATGCAAAATGCCAAGTCACCGGTCACCATGGCAACAGAGGATGCTGCCAAGGTGATGGAGGCTCGAGCTAAAATCAGCATCGTTGCAGGATTCGTTTCACTGTTTAAAACAAAGCATCAGAACCGTAGAAAGATCCAACCTGAGCCTGTGATTTATCATCTATTCATTTATCATTTAGTGATTTAAACAGATTCTTTTCTCTTGTATCAGATTCATTATGTAACATCTTCAGAATCACAATCCACAGGAACAAGCTTTGTTTTTCATAATCTCAGTGACATCTGATATTTCTACTGTTCTCACATCGATGGATTCTGGACCCCGGTTCTGAAATGCAGCAGAACCAGGATCACAGGACCACATCTGGAAACATGTGGCCGCGTCCTACCTGTCCGCAGGTTGAAGGAGAGTCGAGTTTCCGCCAGATACGGAATGTCGCTCCTGGAGCGGAGCCTGCGGATCAGCCTGCGGTCCTGGTCCCTGCTGCGGTCCTGGTCCCTGCTGCGGTCCTGGTCCCTGCTGCGGTCCTGGTCCCTGCTGCGGTCCTGGTCCTGGTCCCTGCTGCGGTCCTGGTCCCTGCTGCGGTCCTGGTCTTGGCTGAGATCCTGGTCCTGGCTGCGGTCTGTGGTCGCCATCAATTAAGCGGCGTCCGGGATGAGGCTCCGCAGCCCCGGACAGAAAGATCCGGAGCTACTGAAGAGGAGGAGACACACACACACACACACACACACACACACACACACACACGCACACACGCACACACACGTGGTGGTGGATCATAGCTGGTGACAGAAAATCAAACATGAATAAAAAAAAGAAGAAGTATTTTATGACTAATTCGAGGCAAAAAACGTTTGCAATTTATCCTGATATAAATAAAGTCAGTATTCTATAAATCTATATTCAAGTCTCGGTCTGATGTCTTAGGAAATGTTCTCTCTTTTGTCATTTTTTTCAGTGATCAATAAGTATTGATCACTTTCCTTCATGAAAACCAAAACATATATATATTTTTGTGTGTAATTTTACATTTTTGAATGTGGAATTTAGATCAAAATTAAGTCAAAATTCATTAATAATCATATAAATTGCGTCATCATCCTTATGACTACGATCGTAATCGGTCACGTGTTTCCGTCTTTGAATCACAGCTGTAACGTTACTATCGTTTGTCCTTTTTTGAGACTTAAAAACAGAAATGAGTGAACTGACAATGAATGAATCATCGCGGATGAATCACGACGCTGCAGATGCTGCAGTTTATCCAGCAGGCGGCGCTTTAACATGTGGGAATATCAACAACCCACACGGCCGCCATCTTGTGTCGGGCCGCTCCCTCCCTTAGAACGTTACTTCTATTTCTGGATAAACTATTAAATAACAACAATTTACTTAATTTTAAGCCAATTTTTAATATACTTTGTTTGTTATAACATCATTGATGCAGTTATGATACTAGACACTTCTAATTACGTATATGTATACTTATAGACGTTCATATAAAAATCATTCAGTTAGTTAATGTTAAAGCTATACACCCCCTCACACACACACACATACCTGCACACACGCGCGCACACAAAGTGTTTTAAACACGATCACAAATAGAATAACCTTTACACAAGCAAAATAAGAAATACTATAAAATGGTACGCTTTATTACAATAAATTACATTGTAATGACTATTAGATAAAAAAGCTTCATTTATAAATATGCAATCATTCGGTACCATAGCTGTGCTAATAACATGTTGAACAAACCAAATCGTTTACAAATAGGTCAAAATTTTCGGCAGATCAATCACTTTGTACGGTTATAGGACCGTCCCAATATGGCCGCCACTGAGGCACGTTGGTACGTAGAATACGTCAGTACGTAGGTGACGTTGTTACGTGAGCCTGTACACATCCCCTTAAACCCCTCCCCCTTGCTGTTGATTTGTTTGCGACAGTGTGGGATGTTTTACGGCCCCGTGTTAAGCAGCGATAAACACAGTTTGACCCAGAAACTCCCGAGAAAAGAAAAAGTTTCAGCAGGTGAGACGCGACGGTTCATTAAAAGTACGTTGATAGTGTCGTTGTTGTTTATTATAGCGGGAAAATACGATTCAATTTGCACAATAGTTCCTGTTTATGATTGTGTGGCAGCTAAAATTAGCAAATAAAACAAGTTAACAAGCAACGTTGCGTTCGGAGAAATAAAATTAACGTTAACAGTGAAGATATTTTGGTTTAATATGGTTTAAAACTCTTCATAATTCATGTGAGTTCTGTTTCCTGTTGTTCAGAATCCTGTTAAACCTGTTTCTACATGTGTGGACATGTTGTGCTTAAGAAAAAGATTATTTACTTCAAATGTCCAAAACAGGATTTATATTTATATTTCTTCAAAATAAAAGTATTTCATCCATGTGCAAACATCCAGGTTATTTTGCAGACTTCTTGCAGTGATTTCTACGTCTAAATAAGTGAAAAATAAGAGAACATTTAACGTAAAACTCGACTTTAAAAACTTGTAACCAAAATAGTTTAAAAGTAAATTCAGAAATGTATTGTCTAAAAACAATAAATAATAAAGTCTCGAAATTATTGTCTATGATTTTTAAAGTGAACTGACTATTTTTATTTTTTTATACAATTAAATCTAGTAAAATAAAAGTCTGTATTAAAGTGTTTTAATCACATAATCTTTCTACTTAAATTAACTCTTTGCTGCCATCATTTACACATTTGCACATTTTTACCAATTTACCGTTTAATCAAGTAAATGTTGTCATGCAGTGAAGAACTTTGAGACTATTTTTTGCTTTTCTAAGATGTGAAAGCTTTATACTGAAGCTTTTTAAAGGCAATCTTGTTCATATATTGTTCACATTCAGATTTTTTGTCCAAAAAAAAAAAGTGAATATTGCTTTTATTTTTTGGCCCTACACAGTATTTAATTTGTCCAAGAATAAAAACTTTAAAAATAAATGAAATTACTAAATCTCTGCTTCGTTGCACAGTTGCTTTTAATCTATGGTATGAATGCAGATATTCTACATGTCGATTATATCATACAGATTTTAACTCAGTATGTAATAATCATCTATTCCTTTTTTTTTTCCAGTTCTATTTTCCTATTTTCCATAGAAACGATGCTGCTTCGACATCGACCCTTCGTTTCTGTTGCTTTTCGTTTGTTTTCCACAAACGTGACGGAGGCAGCGAGACCCAAATCTGGTAAAAACTGTGTGTTCTCTGCTGGGGGGACTGGTTTTAAATGATTGAATAGTTTAAATGTTTTCAACTTCAGCTAAAACTCAATAAACAATAGTATAAGCTACTAATTAATGAAGAAAAGTTATCAATCACTTATCATAGAAACCAGGAAAATTCACATTTAATTCTTTCATTTTTTAAGTTTTAAAATTTTTCAATTTTGTCAGATGTGACTAAAATATTTAGGCAAGTTTTATTGTGTTAAAGCAACATGTTGGTTTCCCTCCACCTTTTCCAGACATGTCGGAATTCCGAGAAATTTTTTCCAAAGCCAAACGCATCGCGATCATCACGGGGGCCGGCGTCAGCGCCGAAAGCGGAATCCCGACGTTCAGGGGAGAACACGAGAAATGGAGGAAGTGGCAGTCGCAGGTGAACACACACACACACACACACACACACACACACACACACACACACACACACACACACACACACACACAGTCGACATCTGCCTGTGGTCCTTCCTGTTCAGTTGTCGATCTTCTACAATTGTTTTTGTATTTGTGAGAAAATCAATGAAAAGTGAATTGGAAAAAAAAAAGACGTATAATGTGGATTTATATTATATATATATTTATTATATTTGATATATCATATTGTTGTGGGCTGTAGCAACGTTTCTCTACAGCAGCAAATAACAAATTTAAAATCTCCCTTGTTGAGGATAATAAACGGAGTCCCTGCTGCTTTCATTCCGTGTTTATTTCTCCCTGTTATTCCAGGACCTGGCCACTCCGGAGGCTTTTTCCCGGACCCCGTCCCGGGTCTGGGAGTTCTACCACTACAGGCGGGAGCTGGCGCTGCGCGGCACGCCGAGCGCCGTCCACCTCGCCATCGCCGAGTGCGAGGCCCGCCTCAGGAAACAGGGCCGCGACGTGGTGGTGATCACGCAGTGCATCGACGACCTGCACCGACAGGCCGGCTCCAAGCGGCTGCTGAAGATTCACGGTGAGGAAAACACAAAAAAAAAACAAACAGAATGGAATAATCTGTTAATTACTTCATCACATCTTTATCTGTTATAAAACTGCACTTTGACTTGTTTCCTTTTACTCTTTTACTGTAGAAACCTGTGAAAAATCTGATTTATTTATTGCTTATTCGCACTTGTCTATTGCAAAGCAGTTGTTTAAATAAGCAAAAATCTAATTCAAATGACAAAAATATGCATTAAAAATATTATTGGCTGTTGACGACATTTAGAGTCAGAAACTCTGGAATTGTTATATTTTTGGGAATTTTTTAGGCTTTAATGTTGGAAGTTAAAGATTTTTTTAACAATATTAACTAATTAATGAATAATGGCTTGGTTGGATAATATAATTGTTGTAATTAATTATATATTTAATAATTATTGTAATTTTGTTCCCACATGTTTTTGGGAAATTTTTACATTTGCAATAACATCAAACTTTCCCTTTGTGTGTTTTTTTTACATTTATGGGATTGGTTGGGTCTAACATAATAAGACATAATTATAATAGTAGAATTGTTTCAATAAATACTTTACAAATCTGTTTTAAGTTTTAAATTCAAACAATGTTTTTCATTGAAAGTCAGTTACTAGTTGTGGATGAGTGGACATGCAGATCATATTTATTATTTCTTAATAAAGTTTGACTTTAAGCTGCTGCTGATTCATTTAATCTGTGACGGCATCTTTGTGTTTTTTCTTAAACGTATACAAAAATGAAGGTAGAGTTCTTTGACTGACCTTATTAATAACAATAAAAACTAATATACTAAACTAATATTATTAATAATAATGTTTCTGTGAGTTCAGGAAGCCTCATGGAGACGTACTGTCTAAACTGTGGAAATGTGACGGTGAACAAGAAAAGTCCCATTTGTTCTGCTCTGAAGGACAAAGGGTAAGAGGTGGAGCACACACACACACACACACACACACACACACACACACACACACACACACACACACACACACACACACGCATGCTGATAGTGTGTTGATTGCATCAGTCCAGCCTGATAAAGTGGACCCGTGTGTTTGTTCTGGTTCTGCTCAGATCACCTGACCCTGATGCTGCTGATGCTCTGATTCCTGTGGACAAACTGCCCAGGTTGGAAATGCAAATGGAATACTGGTTATTCTACAGGATTTGTGTTTTATTTATAAAAGGTGTATGTTTAAATTAGGAAATATTAAAACAAGGGTTATGGTGAAAAGAAGGAATCTAATGCATATAATAATAACAAAGTTTCTGTAGGTTTATTGAGTTTCCATAGAGTTGTGTGTGTGTAATGGACGTGACTATTTGCTGGCTGCAGATGTTCTGAGAGGGATTGCCACGGGCTGCTGAGGCCCAACGTCGTGTTTTTTGGTGAAACTCTGGACTCTCACATCCTGACCAAAGTGGAGAAAGAGCTGGAAATCTGTGACCTGTGTCTGGTGGTGAGGGATCTTTATCTTTTTATCCTCTACATGTCACCTACTGTATTATTACATACATCATAACATGCCATACACTATACTATTATATATGCCATATGCTATATTATTATATACATCATATACTATATTATTACATAAATCATAACATGCCATACACTATATTATATATGTCATATACTATATTATTATATACATCATACTATGTCATGTACTATATTATATATATATATATATATATAATGTCATATACTATATTATTACATACATCATAACATGCCATACACTATACTATTATATATGCCATATGCTATATTATTATATACATCATAGTATGTCATACACTATATTAATATATACGTCATGATATAATGCCATGTGCTATATCATCACACAACATCTGCCTTTATATTCTCCACATGTTCTATCATCATCTGTGTTTTCTAGTGGATTTGAAGGTTGTGTTGTTGTGAACCTGCAGGTGGGGACGTCCTCCATCGTCTACCCGGTCGCCATGTTTGGTCCTCGTGTTGCGTCCAGAGGAATTCCAGTGGCGGAATTCAACCTCCAAACAACACCAAAGACGGAATATTTCACGTGAGTGAGCTGACGGTTTCAGTCGATTTTTCTCCATCTCATCCAGATGTTCAACAGCAAATCTGATCGTGGTTTTCTGCTTGTTGCCGTGACGCTGCTCAGGTTCCATTTCCAGGGTCCGTGTGGAGAAACTCTGCCTCTGGCTTTATCGCGACACGAGTCTGAGATCATCTAAAGGCCTCCAGGTTCTCCACTCTCATACAAACCAAAATGCTGGTGTTTCCTGCTGTTTCATTCCAGATGTTTGTCCATCAGAGACATGAGATTTTATTTTTTGGTACAGATGTTCTAGAGACACTGTACCATGTTTTAAAAGAAAAAAAACTGGATCCACATGACCCGTATTCACAAACCGTGCCTTAAAACAAGCCTTCAGGAGTTCTGTGAAGTTGTGATGTCACAACTACACACTCACTGCCCCCCTCCCCCACTCATTAGAGTCAACCAATCAGAGCAGAGATTCATTAACATTAAAAATGAGCGGTTGTTTCTGGACCTACAGAGATAATTTGTTTAAATCCTTAAAAGCACAAATTTATCTTGTTACTGACATAAACCCAGGAAAAACAATTTTTCCCTGAATTAGTCTGGGATCTCAACCAATCAGAGGACAGGACTGGAACCACATCCTGTTTATTTTCTACTGTCGCAGCAGTGGATGGAACAGACTTTTCCTCATTAAACATGATCCTCTCTAAAGTCATAGTTTTTTTCCAACACTTTTCTTACAACATTTGGTTGGTAGTAGTTTATAGTGAGTGTCCACCAGGTGGCGCCACTACCCTGCTGTGTGTCTATACAGGGAGGGTCTCTATGAATGAATGTTGTTGTCCCTTTAAAGACCATTAGAACTCTTCATCCCATCCACTTCACGCTCGCTGTTTGCAGAGCTGAGTGAAGCTTTAATTTGATCAGATGAGAAGAATCTTGATAAAAACTCGCGTCCTATCAAATAAAACATGATGTAGTTGATTAAACTGTAAATGGGATACTGCAGCTTTTACATATTTGCTGTGTAGACTTTAACTGGAAATCTGCTGCTCAATATAACAAAGGGAATAATTCACTGTGTTTGTAGTTGTTTTCATAGGAAACTGTCTTTATATCAGAAATATTGCTGTTTTTTTTTTACGTGTTCTACGATTCTCTGCTGGCGTTTTTATAAAGCGAGGAGCGAAGCAGTTTTTTCCCCTCCTGGTGCCAGTGGAGAATCTTTCCTGTTCCTCTTTCCCGCTGAATGAACAGATGTACGAACGTTACGTAATCCCGTGCCTTTCAAGCTGTTTACACAACCTTGACCAAATGCTTCCTCAAAACCTCAAGTGCAAATCGGCCTGTTACCGACTTCAGCTGAGGACCAGGGCAGAAACGCGTTTCAGTCCTCGCTTATTCTCTTCTCATGCTGTCTGTTATCTGTTCATTGCATTTCTATGGTTTATTGGGTTATTCATGATGCATTTGATAGTTTTTACATATTTAAAAAGTCTGTTATTGAACCAAATGTCCACTTTACTGTAGATGATTCGTTAGAAAAACGTAAATGCAATCCTATAATGATATAATAATACTTTACATGTTTTCCTATAAATGCACTAAACTGCTAATGCAATGATCCAGATTGATAATAATAAACACTAAATGTACATTTACTGGTTTTCTGGCTTATTTTCTGTGTTATTAATAGATTTTTTTGTCATGTAGTATATTATATTATTACAGACATCATTATTGTCATATACTATATTATTACATACATAATTATACATCATATACTATATTATTACATACATAATTATAAGTCATATACTATGTTATTACATAAATCATTGTATGTCATATACTATATTATTACATACATAATTATACATCATATACTATATATTACATCATTATACATCGAATACTATATTACTACATACATCATCCTATGTCATACACATTATGTGTACATACACATATACATGTTATTACATACATCATGATACAATGTTATGTACTATATCATCAAATAATATAAAAAAATATATTATAAAAAATAATAAAACACTAATTTACTGATTTTGTGGCTTATTTTCTGTGTTATTCCATTTTTTGTCATGTAGTATATTATTACATACATCATACATCATATACTATATTACTACATACATAATTGTATGTCATACACATTTTGTGTATATACACATATACATGTTATTACATACATCATGATACAATGTTATGTACTATATCATCAAATAATATAAAACATTTCTATTATAAAAAATAATAAAACACTAATTGTACATTTACTGGTTTTGTGGGTTATTTTCTGTCAATAATAGATTTTTTCGACTCACGTCATAGTTCACAGCCTCAGAATGAACAGCAGCTACTTTTCTATCCCACATGGATCATATAGTAAAGTGTAATTTGCTCAGAGAGAGGAAACACCATCACATTCTCGGGTCGCGTTAGTATTCATGAGCGAGGAGGAAAACGCAGCCCGGAGCCGCCGGAGGCCTCGTTGCTGCCGAGGAAACTCGAGCAGTCAATCATCACGCTGCTGAAAATGGAAACGTCTGAAGTGGGAAGCAGCGAATGACACGAGGCGGCGTCTGTTGTCCCAGCTGGTCTCACAGGCATCCTGATTTAAAGAGGAAAAAATAAGATGTTATTGTGTTGTTTTTTTATTTTTTCAGATGATTGCTTGTAGAAAAATAGAGTTTTCACAGGCAGGTCTGTCTCCAGTTTCTGTTGTCTTTTCTGCAGGATTGTGGTTTAGTGCATTAAGGAGGTTTCATGTTCGTTGATGGACTCGATAACGTGGTTAAGCTGTTGAGTGGAAATAAGACACAGGGCTGAGAGACATTTAAATTAGTTTAGGAACGTCCATTATGTTCATTAGATGGTGCTATGTTGATGGAACGATGATGTCAAGAGTGTGTGTGTGTGTGTGTGTGTGTGTATATATATATAATTATATATATATATACTATCAGAATCAGGTGTTCCCATCACTTCCTAAATATTGGAAGTGTTTTGGAGTGACAGGAAGTGTTTTGGAGTGACAGGAAGTGTTTTGGAGTGACAGGAAGTGTTTTGGAATGACAGGAAGTAGTAGAGCATGTGACCTGATGGAGGGGGTCAGCTGACACTGAGTCACATGACGCGAGGAGGTCACCAACTTCCTGGCAGAGTCGATCACTACAGACCTTCACCAACCAACCTCCATAACGTTCTCAGAGCTCCATGGGATGCGTTTCCATGGCGACCAGCTGCATCCAGGCATCACGGGGGTCAGAGGTGTAAAAACTCCACCACTGGACTCTGGTTCCCTGGTGATGGATCACTTTTTTGTCTTCGTCTGGTGATCTGATGGGACGGGGTCTGGGTTTGGTGGTTGCCATGACAACGAGACTTGTCGGACTCCATTGTAAGTGTAAGATTTGGTGGAGGGGGGGTTGTGGTGGGGGGGGTTACAGGAGTGTCATTCCAGTAAAGGAGTGTGAATGCGGCAGAAAACCTAGAAATACGTCATGTTGAACCCAGAAACTAGGAACGATGGATGTCACTTAAATTCATGTAGGAGTCAGAGGCATATATACAGTATATACAGTGGGGAAAATAAGTATTTGAACACCCTGCTATTTTGCTATTTCTCCCACTTAGAAATCATGGAGGGGTCTGAAATTTTCATCGTAGGTGAATGTCCACTGTGAGAGAGATAAACTAAAAAGAAAAATCCAGAAATCACAATGCATGATTTTTTAATGATTTATTTGTGTGATATAGCGGCAAATAAGTATTTGAACACCTGAGAAAATGATTGTAATATTTGGTACAGTAGCCTTTGTTTGCTATTACAGAGGTCAAACGTTTCCTGTAGTTTTTCACCAGGTTTGCACATACTGCAGGAGGGATCCTGGCCCACTCCTCCACACAGATCTTCTCTAGATCAGTCAGGTTTCTGGGCTGTCGCTGAGAAACACGGAGTTTGAGCTCCCTCCAAAGATTTTCGATTGGGTTCAGGTCTGGAGACTGGCTGGGCCATGCTAGAACCTTGATATGCTTCTTACGGAGCCAGTCCTTGGTTTTCCTGGCTGTGTGCTTTGGGTCGTTGTCGTGTTGGAAGACCCAGCCACGACCCATCTTCAATGCTCTGACTGAGGGAAGGAGGTTGTTCCCCAAAATCTCACAATACACGGCCCCAGTCATCCTCTCTTTAATGCAGTGCACTCGTCCTGTCCCATGTGCAGAAAAACACCCCCCAAAGCATGATGCTACCACCCCCATGCTTCACAGTAGGGATGGTGTTCTTAGGATTGTACTTCATTCTTCTTCCTCCAAACACGCTTAGTGGAATTATGACCAAAAAGTTCTATTTTGGTCTCATCTGACCACAAAACTTTCTCCCATGACTCCTCTGTATCATCCAAATGGTCATATGCAAACTTAAGACGACCTTGACATGTGCTGATTTAAGCAGGGGAACCTTTCGTGCCATGCATGATTTCAAGTCATGACGTCTTAGTGTATTACCTACAGTAACCTTGGAAACGTTGGTCCCAGTTCTTTTCAGGTCATTGACCAACTCCTGTCGTGTAGTTGGATAGTACTTTATTGATCCCACAACGGGGAAATTTGATTGTTACTGCAGCGTACAGAGCTGTGTAACAGGCTGCCTACCGTGGCGCCATTTCTTGGAAACAAAGATTACAAGCAGAGCAGTACAAAAAACAACAACAATTTGATATCACAGTAGAAACAATGGAAACATTTGTGCCCGGGATGTGCACGGTAACTTTAACAAGGTTTACATTAGGGAGGGAGGAAAAGCTCTGAGTGTGGAAGTTGTTGACGTTCAGTGAAGGCCAACCAGTGATAAGCGACCCAGATGTCTGCCCTTGAGATTCTGAGACGGGGATGATAGCGTGGCAGCATAACTTTAAACTGAAAAAGAAGGTAATTTCTCCTCCAATTCCATAGTGTCTCTGGTTCTCAAGCTCTGCTCACGAGGTCAAAGAGCACATATAGTTCATTAGTCTTTGTAGACAGTTCCGAAGAGCGGCGACACAACTCTCCGGTCTGCCCCCCGATGTAATCCAACTTTTTGTCCTTTTCCGCCGATTTGGTCAAAAGTTCCTCAATCAGTGTCACTTCCTGGTGTAATTCCATCAAAGTGCTCTTATTCTCGTCCCCGCGAGTCTTCATTTTCTGCAGGTGCTGTCTGAGCCCAATGTTGACCGCACCCTGCTTGGAATTTTTGCGATAGACCAAAGCGATCCCCGAGCCGATCAGGAGAATCACGGCTATCAGTGTTCCAAATACATAAATATCTTCAGAATCCTCCACAGACAGGACCGTCAGGCACATCACTTTCCACTTGTTCCAAGCATCCTGTGTGTACCCAGCGTGGTATGTCCCGCCTGGGCACGCAGGCTCCCCGATGCCTCTGCTTCTTTGGGAAAATATCATGTCAATTGCGCTGAGAGACCAGTTGATCAATTCCATGGTGAGATCCAGAGTTTCAAAGGCAGAGGGGTTTCAAAAGGAGTTCCAAAAAGAGACAAGACACCACAGAGAGGAGCAAAAAGCAAGAGAGAAGAGCGGAGCAGTCAGAAATGCGTCCACACTCAAGGGAGGCAGGAAGAAGTTCCGGGCTGATTCCTCACCTTTCTTAGAATCATTGAGACCCCACGAGGTGATATCTTGCATGGGGCTCCACTCTGATTGAGATTGACCGTCATGTTTAGCTTCTTCCATTTTCTAATGATTGCTCCAACAGTGGACCTTTTTTCACCAAGCTGCTTGGCAACTGCTCCGTAGCCCTTTCCAGCCTTGTGGAGGTGTACAATTTTCTCTCTTGTGTCGTTGGACAGCTCTTTGGTCTTTGCCATGTTACCAGTTAAAGTCTTGCTGATTGTATGGGGTGGACAGGTGTGCGACAACGAAGCCCCATACAGAGAGGAGGTGGCACAACTCAGCAGCTGGTGTACCGACAACAACCTGCTCCTCAACGTGGTCAAAACAAAGGAGCTGGTTATCGACTTCAGACGGTCATCGCACACACACACCCCACTGTGCATTGACAATCACCCAGTGCAGATCGTCCAGAGCACAAAGTTTCTGGGCGTTCACATAACAGACGACCTCTCATGGACTAAGAACACCACACACATCCTAAAGAAAGCCCAGCAGCGTATGTACTTCTTAAGAAGACTGCGCAAAGCCCATCTCCCAACCTCCATCCTCACAACTTTCTACAGAGGGACGATTGAGAGCATCCTCAGCGGCGCCATCACATCATGGTATGGCAACTGCACTGCTGCAGACCGCAAGGCCCTGCAGCGGATTGTGAGGACAGCCGAGAAGATCACCGGAGTCTCTCTGCCCCCCCTCTCAGACATTTACAGCTCCCGCTGCCTGCGGAAAGCTGTAAACATCATCAAAGACACTACCCACCCCTCCCAAGGACTATTCACGCTGCTACCATCAGGTAGAAGGCTCCGCAGCATCACTGCCCGCACCTCCAGGATGGGGAAGAGCTTCTTCCTCCAGGCAGTCAGACTGCTAAACAACACCAGGACTATTGGACTGTAGTCTACATACCAGTCCAACCAGCACACTGCACCTTATGCACTTTCTTTTATCATATTTCATATCATATATATTTTTTATCACCTTTCATTATCTAGCACTATCTACCTCATATTTATTAGGACAGTCTGTGCAATCTGGGAAATATCATATTTATCAGGACAGTCTGTGCAATCTGTGTAACCACACCACTAGCCACAGTGCTCTGCAAAAAAGTCACTTTTGTTTACAGGGTTTGTTTACTCATGTTTTACAATACAATTGAGTGTGTGGGTGGAGGATGTATGTATAATGTATGTATAATGTATGGGTGGGTGAGGATGAGGGCGTGAGTGAGTGTGTGTGTGTGTGTGTGTGTGTGTGTGTGTGTGTGTGCGTGCGTGTATGTAAGATAAAGTATGTATGCAGGTATGTTTGTGTATAGACACTGTGTGTTTTAATCTGTTCAGTGCATTTAGGCACTTTTTCTTTTCTTTTTTATCACCAATTGCTCTCGGTGGAACGCTGTCTCGTCTCACTATATACTGTGTATATGGCTGTAACGACAAATAAAAACCTTGAACCTTGAACCTTGAGGTGTCTTTATGCAGCTAACCACTTCAAACAGGTGCATCTGATTAAGGATGATACATGGATGCAGGTGGACTTCTAATGGGTGGACTAACAGGTCCTTCAGGGTCAGAATTCTAGATGACACACAGGTGTTCAAATACTTATTTGCTGCTATATCACACAAATAAATCATTAAAAAATCATGCATTGTGATTTCTGGCTTTTTCTTTTTAGTTTATCTCTCTCACAGTGGACATGCACCTACGATAAAAAATTTCAGACCCCTCCATGATTTCTAAGTGGGAGAAATAGCAAAATAGCAGGATGTTCAAATACTTACTTTCCCCACTGTATATATATATATATATATATATATATATATATATATATATATATATATATATATATATATATATATATATATATATATATATGTATATATATATATATGTTTGCTGTATTTTCAGCTGTTTCACTTTTTTTTTTTTTTTTTTTTTTTTTTTGCCCAAACAGCATCATAAACCTGCTGTAGTTGATCCACATTTTACCTGCAACCAGGGGATTGAACTTAAAAATAAAATTTAAAACTAACATTTTATTTTTAAACTTACTTTTCTCTTACCAAGACAAATTTATTTTATTTAATTTATTAAAGTGCTAAATAAAAGAAATTTGAAAATTTTAATGTTCCTGTTGAGTTGTAGTTCTCTTTCTGAGGTTGTAATGTCACATACATACATATATATATATATATATATACATATATATATATATATATATATATATATATTTCCTGTAGATCATTGTTCCATCTCCTCTATGGTGCCTCACCATTCGCTTCTTTCTCTGCTCAGCAATTATCATCCAAATCAAATCCAAACCGTTAATGTATATCTTCGTCTTCATTGCGTGTGATTAGATTTCCTCATTTCCTCTTGTGTTTTACCACTGATTTCCTTCAAGGAGAAGTCCCATTTGTTATCAGGAGGAGGAAAAAAAAAAGTACAAGGAGAGGCACTCGAGATAAACCTTCCAACGCAGTGATTTCTGAAGTGAAGGAAGCAGCGGAACAGGAGGAAGAAGGTTCATGTTGACCTGAAAACTCAGGGTTAATACACTCATCATCAGTGTGTGTGTGTGTGTGTGTGTGTGTGTGTGTAATTTAGTTGACTTATTAGTTATTAGTTGACCTACATGTATAACATGTATAAAGTGAATGGGACTGATGACTTTAGCTGGTTTTTATCTGTTTATATTGGATCATCACATATTTAACTCCGTGGCCAGGCCACTGCTGCCAAGGCCCAAAGCAGGTCAGCGTGGTCCGGCTGCAGAAAGAAAGAGGGAAGGACATTACTGACCTGTTTCTGGTCCTAAA
Source organism: Eupleurogrammus muticus (assembly GCA_036785175.1). Classification (NCBI taxonomy): domain Eukaryota; kingdom Metazoa; phylum Chordata; class Actinopteri; order Scombriformes; family Trichiuridae; genus Eupleurogrammus; species Eupleurogrammus muticus. Next base: position 2,049,816 of record JAYKQN010000034.1, read on the forward strand.
ACTGTAGAAGTGAGTCAGGCCACTGACGGTTTGAAGCTCACGCAGTATTATTAGATCCTGGTTCAGACACCATAGACAAGTCATAATAAGCATTATGTGCAGATACAGTAAAAACAGAACCTTATTAGAATCTAGAAGTTTCAATGTGGATTCTTAATGTTAGTGGAAAAAAATCTTTGTCCAGTTTATGTATATATCAAAATATGATGTTTAAGACATAAGGAGAGTGTGAAATGAAAGATGGATTTTTTTACTAATTAGCAGTTGGTAAAACATCTCAATTTTATTTAATGAGGATTTAAGTATTTTTAAAGTCTTTTACCCAATAATGATCCTTTAAAAATAGGTAGTGTTAAATAATTAATTTATTTACAGCAGCAATGAAGGCTGAAAACTTTATTTATAGAAACTGTTAATTCACAATTCAACAGTGCAACAGTAATCCTGCACGCACACACACACACACACACACACACACACACACACACACACACACACACACACACACTAATCTTCTCACACTCCTCTTTTTAACCTTTCCCTGAACTATATGAGTTTAACAGACTTTGCTGTGATAACTAAGCTTCATAGTAATCCTCTTGTTGCCACGGAACCACACACACACACACACACACACACACACACACACACACACACACACACACACACACACACACACACACACACACACACACACACACACACACACACACACACACACACACACACACACACACACACACACACACAACCTCTGCTTGATATTCCCACAACTGGATGAGAAACCCATAAACAATGCAGTCACATGAGGTGAAGAAAAGGAGACAGAGCCAGAAGTGTTTTTTTAAACCTGCAGCAGGTTGTTGTTGTTGTGAGCTGCACTAATTAGGATGAAGACGAGCAGACACTCCATCAGCAGCCTCGTCTCATCTACAGACGACAGGACACAGAGAGCCCCACTACACACACACACACACACACACACACAGAGTGTGTGTGAGTATGAAAACTCCATATGGAGCTCCACAGAGACGTGGTTTCAGTTTAAGACAAGAACTCAGGGGGTTGGAAACAGAGATTTAGGGATAAAATTAAGGAGCTATAAACTTTCAATAATCACTATTGATGATAATATCAGCTATAGACTATCAATAATCACTATTATTGATAATATCAGCTATAGACTATCAATAATCACTATTGATGATAATATCAGCTATAGACTATCAATAATCACTATTATTGATAACATCAGCTATAGACTATCAATAATCACTATTATTGATAACATCAGCTATAGACTATCAATAATCACTATTATTGATAACATCAGCTATAGACTATCAATAATCACTATTATTGATAACATCAGCTATAGACTATCAATAATCACTATTATTGATAATATCAGCTATAGACTATCAATAATCACTATTATTGATAACATCAGCTATAGACTATCAATAATCACTATTATTGATAACATCAGCTATAGACTATCAATAATCACTATTATTGATAACATCAGCTATAGACTATCAATAATCACTATTATTGATAACATCAGCTATAGACTATCAATAATCACTATTGATGATAATATCAGCTATAGACTATCAATAATCACTATTATTGATAATATCAGCTATAGACTATCAATAATCACTATTATTGATAATATCAGCTATAGACTTTCAATAATCACTATTGATGATAATATCAGCTATAGACTATCAATAATCACTATTGATGATAATATCAGCTATAGACTATCAATAATCACTATTGATGATAATATCAGCTATAGACTATCAATAATCACTATTATTGATAATATCAGCTATAGACTATCAATAATCACTATTGATGATAATATCAGCTATAGACTATCAATAATCACTATTGATGATAATATCAGCTATAGACTATCAATAATCACTATTATTGATAATATCAGCTATAGACTATCAATAATCACTATTATTGATAATATCAGCTATAGACTTTCAATAATCACTATTGATGATAATATCAGCTATAGACTATCAATAATCACTATTATTGATAATATCAGCTATAGACTTTCAATAATCACTATTGATGATAATATCAGCTATAGACTATCAATAATCACTATTATTGATAATATCAGCTATAGACTATCAATAATCACTATTATTGATAATATCAGCTATAGACTATCAATAATCACTATTGATGATAATATCAGCTATAGACTATCAATAATCACTATTGATGATAATATCAGCTATAGACTATCAATAATCACTATTATTGATAATATCAGCTATAGACTATCAATAATCACTATTATTGATAATATCAGCTATAGACTATCAATAATCACTATTATTGATAATATCAGCTATAGACTTTCAATAATCACTATTGATGATAATATCAGCTATAGACTATCGATAATCACTATTGATGATAATATCAGCTATAGACTATCAATAATCACTATTATTGATAATATCAGCTATAGACTATCAATAATCACTATTATTGATAATATCAGCTATAGACTATCAATAATCACTATTGATGATAATATCAGCTATAGACTATCAATAATCACTATTGATGATAATATCAGCTATAGACTATCAATAATCACTATTGATGATAATATCAGCTATAGACTATCAATAATCACTATTGATGATAATATCAGCTATAGACTATCAAGCAAACTCTTTCTTTATAAAAATGTATTCCAAATTTAAAAGGCTGTTATTTCCCGTTAAGGACTATACTACTATTATACTACTTACCCCTTATAGAAGAAGACTTGTGTTCACCCAAACATCAAACATGTCTCACATTGGCCTCATAATGAAAGTGAATAATTCAAACCAAATTACCATCGCCTCATCATGTTAATATTGTGAAAGTGGTCACAGACAATTGCTTATTTACACATTAAAAAACCATGAAGCAACATTAGCATTCATTTGGATTCCTGGTTTTGCAGCAGTAGAATTGTTGTCATCAAAAATATACCCAATAACAAGTAAAAGAAATGAAACGAAAGTGTTTCTTAAGTAAAAATATAATCAGTAAAAATCTATTTAAAGTATTACACAGACTTTTATATTATCAACATGCATTATTTTACTCACTTAAGTCACTTAATACATGTGAGGGTATTTTAGTGTCATAGATTTAAGATTCTTTGCATAGATTAATAGTAAAAGTTCTGCATCATGATATTTCAAGTCAAGTCAAAGCCTCATACTAAATATAAAAAATGGTCATCTAAAAATTATCTTCATATCTATCTATCTAATCTTCTTCCGTCAAAGGTTTGGCTCGCTATCGTGTGGTATGACTTTTGGTGTTGATTCCCATTACTATGGCGACGTAGTTACCAGTTTTGTGTGAGATTTTGGTGCAATGCATTCAGGATGGGGAGGCTAGAATGGAGATGTCATCATTAGAGTGGAGGAGCACAAAAAAATTTATCTGAAAAAAACATTCTAACTCGCCGGCGCGCCCATACTTTTCACCGCACGCAATCGTTTTTACATCACAACCCTCCCAATCACTCCAATGTGAGTATAAAAGCTGAGAGTTTGATGGTTTTGTTGCTACACGCTTCCTTGCGCCTGCTTTCCTCCTATTAGGCCCCATGTTAATTTTAATTGAATCATCCTGCATTTCCCAAAATCTCTCAATGTCTAACCTGCTCCTGTGCCCAGATTTTTCAAGCTATAGAAATAAAAATGATATCAGCGCGACCTGGAGACCCTCAGCTCTCAGGAAATATGCTCGTTTTGGGGATACGAATTATGTTTTTTGTTTTATGAGCAGGAGTTCAGGGTGTGGTTCAGCCGTCCCTCCACACACGTTGTGAGCAGGTTTTGTCAGTCTGGATCGTTAATGATGTCATCTACATCAAAGGGCTGCAGCCTAGTGAGTAAGTCACCATGGTAACGGCTCCAGCTCGGCAGCATATCAGGCTGCAAGCTGATTGGCTAATGATTTTTTTCCCAATAACTTTTGATCACAAGGTCCGATACCTACCAAACTTGCTAGTAATGATTAGAGGGACATCAGGATCCCATGTATGGTGTCAGGACTGTTTTAAAAAGCAGAATTGTCTAAAGTTCAGCTCAGTATTAATGTTCAACAATATTGAAATACTGTTAATATTCATTATTAATGTTCAGTGTTAATGTTTATTATAAATGTTCAGTATCAATAATGAGTGTTAATGTTCAGTCAAAATGTTTTTTATTAATATTCATTATTAATGATCACTATTTTTTTTTTATCAGGCGACACTGAAACTCAAACCTTTAGGTACGTGACTCTTTGGTCGACAGCCACTGGGGGAGGAGCTGAGGCACATGGACACACACACACACACACACACACACACACACACACACACACACACACACACTTCCAGATTACTTGAACTAACAGAAGCTTTAAGAGGATTTCACAATAGGCGGCTGCTGCACTTGAATCTCATGCACCTGATGCTATTGATCCAGGCAGGACCAACACAGCAGCAGTTTTTTTTTTATTATTATTTATCATTTATTGATTGTTTACTGACTTTGATTCTTCAGTTTACAGTGGTCTCGTGTTTCTGTAAATCCACACGGAAATCATCTGAAACCGACGCTTGCCATGGATTCGTTGGGAATGATGAAAGTGAATCCCTGAGTATTATTCTGCTTTTAAACAGCTGCAGTTCTATTGACATGAATCTCTACACACTCGCGGCTCATTAGCAATGCTGATGTGAGTCTGTGATGGAGGAGACGCAACATGCGGCTTGATAAGCAAAAGGTTGCAATCAGCGAGCTGTCACGTTGTGATAATATTATGGATATTGTCCAGGCCGAGAGACGCTGCATCTACGTCTGATGGTGACAAATAAAGTGCAGTTTTTAAGAAGAAAAATCCTGGTTTGACAAATGTTTCGCTCTCAGTCCAATTATGAAAAAAGAAGACTGTCTCTTTACAGTCAATCAACCTTTTTTTGCACAACTTTCTAATCTCAAATATTACTATTAGGCAGGATGAGAAAGTCAAAAGTTTTAAGAGGAATTCATGTTGTGCAATTTTTGACAGGAAATGTCTAATGGTGTAACTGAGAAATAATGAAGAAATGTTGTTATTTAATCCACCTAGAATATAAAAGGAATTAACAAAACGTGTGCACCTGCAGCTTCTATGTGTGTGTTTCTGTTTTCTGAACCAGTTTCTGAATCTTTATTCAACCAGAAACTTTGGGACTTTCCCCTGAGTCCAGTTTTGATTTGGTAATTACCTGCTTTATGTTTTCAGCTCTGATAAATGGAGTCTGCAGGTTCCTGCTCGAGGCTTCCCACTAATTTCTTTTAGGTTTACATGAAAAATTGGCGACTTGTGGCCATATTTGATTATAATTTGTCTTTTATTCTGAGGGCAATGCACAGGAACAGATTGATCACCACGCAGTCAGAGTAGCACAACAGGAAACTCATTTTCTCGCTGGGTTTTCTATCGTTTCAAGTGTTTTTCTTCTTCCTCCATCCATCCATCCATCCATTGTCTTCCGCTTATCCGGGGCCGGGTCGCGGGGGCAGCAGTCTAAGCAGGGACTCCCAGACTTCCCTCACCCCGGACACGTCCTCCAGCTCCTCCGGTGGGACCCCAAGGCGTTCCCAGGCCAGCCGAGAGACATAGTCCCTCCAGCGTGTCCTGGGTCTTCCCCGGGGCCTCCTCCCGGTGGGACATGCCCAGAACACCTCCCTAGGGAGGCGTCCAGGAGGCATCCTGAGCAGATGCCCGAGCCACCTCAGCTGGTTCCTCTCAATGTGTAGGAGCAGCGGCTCTACTCCGAGCTCCTCCCGTGTGACCGAGCTCCTCACCCTATCCCTAAGGGTGCGCCCGGCCACTCTGCGGAGGAAGCCCATTTCAGCCACTTGTATACGCGATCTTGTCCTTTCGGTCATTACCCAAAGCTCATGACCATAGGTGAGGGTAGGAACGTAGATTGACCGGTAAATCGAGAGCTTCGCCTTCCGGCTCAGCTCCTTCTTCACCACAACGGACCGATACAGCGACCGCATCACTGCAGACGCTGCACCGATCCGCCTGTCAATCTCACGCTCCATCCTTCCCTCACTCGTGAACAAGACCCCGAGATACTTGAACTCCTCCACTTGGGGCAGAGACTCACCACCCACCCGGAGAGAGCAAACCACCTTTTTCCGGTCGAGAACCATGGCCTCGGATTTGGAGGAGCTGATTCTCATCCCAGCCGCTTCACACTCAGCTGCAAACCGCCCCAGTGCCTGCTGCAGGTCCTGGCTCGAAGAAGCCATCAGGACAACATCATCTGCAAACAGCAGAGATGAAATCCTGTGGTTCCCAAACCAGGCCCCCTCCGGCCCCTGGCTGCGCCTAGAAATTCTGTCCATAAATATAATGAACAGAACCGGTGACAAAGTGCAGCCCTGGCGGAGTCCAACATGCACTGGGAACAGGTCTGACTTACTGCCGGCAATGCGAACACAGCTCCTGCTCCGGTCATACAGGGACTGGACAGCCCTTAGCAAAGAGCCCCGGACCCCATACTCCCAGAGCACCCCCCAAAGGACACCACGAGGTACACGGTCGAATGCCTTCTCCAGATCCACAAAACACATGTGGACTGGTTGGGCATACTCCCATGAGCCCTCGAGGACCCGATGGAGAGTATAGAGCTGGTCCAGTGTTCCACGACCGGGACGAAAACCACACTGCTCCTCCTGAATCCGAGGTTCGACTATCGGTTGGATTCTCCTCTCCAGCACCCTGGAATAGACCTTACCGGGAAGGCTGAGGAGTGTGATTCCCCTGTGATTGGAACACACCCTCCGGTCCCCCTTCTTATACAGAGGGACCACCACCCCGGTCTGCCACTCCACAGGTACTGTCCCCGACCGCCACGCGATGTTGCAGAGACGTGTCAGCCAAGACAGTCCCACAACATCCAGAGACTTGAGGTACTCAGGACGGATCTCATCCACCCCCGGAGCCTTGCCACCGAGGAGCTTGCCAACCACCTCAGTGACTTCAGCCAGGGTGATGGACGAGTCCGCCCCTGGGTCCCCAGTCTCTGCTTCCTCCTCGGAGGACGTGACAGTGGGATTGAGGAGATCCTCAAAGTACTCCTTCCACCGCCCGACAACATCCCCAGTCTTCTTCCTCCATTTCTCGGAAAAAGGAAAGAGAAGCACCCGACGACTGAGGAAAAGTCGTTTTCCTTCTAGCAGGTTTTAATTAAACCTGACGAGTCCAGTTCCCCCTCGACCTGTTTGATTTGCTGGTGTTGAGCCGACGTGTTTGAGACTGTAGAACGCAGCTTCAACCACATCTGGAGGCAGCTGGATGCTGCTGGATGCTCAGCAGCTGGATCCTCAGCAGCTGGATCCTCAGCAGCTGGATGCTCAACAGCTGCATCCTCAACAGCTGGATGCTCAGCAGCTGGATCCTCAGCAGCTGGATGCTTAGCAGCTGGATCCTCAGCAGCTGGATGCTCAGCAGCTGCATCCTCAGCAGCTGCATCCTCAGCAGCTGGATGCTCAGCAGCTGCATCCTCAGCAGCTGGATGCTCAGCAGCTGGATGCTCAGCAGCTGGATCCTCCACTTTTCTTCTTTTCGTCCCCAACCAAACCAGTCCAGCCATCTCCAGATTTATTTCCAGAAACATCCTGCTACTCAGAGAATTAAGAGCCGTGAGAATCGTTTTTTTTTTTCATAGACATTGACAAAAATGAAAATGAACGTTGTAGATCAGCTTCTGGAAGGAAACTACTAGAAGGTTCGAGTCGCTGCAGTCGTTGAGCTGTTGATTCGTCGGCCACGTGAATATGTCAGATTTACAATCAGCTGTTTTTACATCGTCTCTCGGGCTGTTTCGCGCGTTTCGCCAGAAACAGACAGACAGGAAGCTGCCCTTCAGCTGTGTGCCGGACTCCCTGAAGACAGAAAACCCGCCTTTGTTCTTAAAGACGATTTCCAGCATCAAACAGCGGAGGAAACGCGGCTCGACCTGGACGAGGCCTCCTGGTCCTCGAAGGTGGAAAAACTAACGCCTGAACGCAGAGAAACCAGACGTCAATCAACTCCAGGGCCAAAAAAAGTACAAACCTGCATGTGCAGATACATAAATGGCAGTTTGAATGTCAGATTTTCATCTTATTTGAATGCACAGTTTGACATTTTGCTTCAAAAGAGTATGAGATGTCTGACGAAAACCGAAAAAAAACAGCAGCATTCCTCATTGAGATTAATTTGGGAGCTGCCACACGAGGAATATTGAAATATTGATGAAGGAAATGACAGGAAATCGATGGAGGACTAATTACAGCCGGGTCAGCACACGTTAACCCACCAGGCTGTTTTAGTTTCATATGCATATCACTGTTACAGCCTCATTCACGTCAGTGATTCTGTGTCGATCAGTCAGTCAGTTTCTACACAGAACTGATCAAACTCGTTGGTGATGAATTGTTTATAATAAAAATAGATGAAAATGTTGGTCAATGTTTCCCAAAGCTGATATTTTATCATCTATCGATGCACAATCTGATCTAAACAAAATCATTTTTAGTTTTCTCCAATTGTTCAGGATGAAACAGTAAAAATTTGATTTGACTTAATGAGACACGAGTTGATTCAGGGGATAAAAAATAAAAGTAAAATTTGGACGTTTTAGAATTAAAAAATGTAGTTTGTAGTTTGTAGTCTGTAGTTTGCCTGTAGTTTGCCTGTAGTTTGCCTGTAGTTTACCTGTAGTTTACCTGTAGTTTGCATGTAGTTTACCTGTAGTTTGCATGTAGTTTACCTGTAGTTTGCATGTAGTTTGCCTGTAGTTTACCTGTAGTTTACCTGTAGTTTGCCTGTATATTTCCTGTAGTTTGCTGTGGTTTACCTGTAATCTACCTGTGGTTTACCTGTAGTTTAACTGTAGTTTTCCTGTAGTTTACCTGTAGTTTACTTGTTTTACCTGTAGTTTGCCTGTAGTTTAAATGTAAATTACCTGTAGTTTACCTGTGGTTTAACTGTAATTTACCTGTATATTACCTGTAGTTTACCTGTAGTTTACCTGTAATTTACTTGTAGTTTACCTGTCACAGGCCTGCCCATTCTCTGTTGGATCAGTGAAGATCTGGACTGCAACAGCAGGGAACAGGAGGCCTGTTGAATGTCCTGGTGAGTTCTGGACTTGGGGCTGGAAACGTCCATCTGTCACGTCCTCACACCTCCGTCTCTGCTGCTAACGAAGAGGATGATTAACGAGGAGAATCAGGCCTGAAAAACAACAAGCTGCTCTGGGGGCTAGGGTTAGGAAAATCTGAAATTATGATTTAAATGCAACAAGCTGATGATATTTTGGAGTCAAATCAAGCTATAGACGATCAATAATCACTATTATTGATAATATCAGCTATAGACTATCAATAATCACTATTGATGATATCAGCTATAGACTATCAATAATCACTATTGATGATAATATCAGCTATAGACTATCAATAATCACTATTAATTATTATATCAGCTATAGACTATCAATAATCACTATTATTGATAATATCAGCTATAGACTATCAATAATCACTATTATTGATAACATCAGCTATAGACTATCAATAATCACTATTGATGATAATATCAGCTATAGACTATCAATAATCACTATTGATGATAATATCAGCTATAGACTATCAATAATCACTATTATTGATAATATCAGCTATAGACTATCAATAATCACTATATTGATAATATCAGCTATAGACTATCAATAATCACTATTGATGATAATATCAGCTATAGACTATCAATAATCACTATTATTGATAACATCAGCTATAGACTATCAATAATCACTATTATTGATAATATCAGCTATAGACTATCAATAATCACTATTGATGATAACATCAGCTATAGACTATCAATAATCACTATTATTGATAACATCAGCTATAGACTATCAATAATCACTATTGATGATAATATCTTCAGATTGAGATTCTCTCCAATCACTAATTAATCTCATTTTTCTCTAAATGTCCCTTAAAGGATATTTTTCTACTTTTTAACTATTAACATGTGAGTGAACAAATCTCCTTCAGCCAAGTGTCTGTAATAATTCATAATTAGAATAAACCATTTGTCCTTTAGTCAGGAAAGGAGACACTGGACAGAAACTCCTTTGATATAAACTATATAATTATTTTTTTTTATTTTTTTTTATCAAAACGTGTTATAGTGAAGGTGAAGCTGGAAATTCTCAGAATTCAGATTCATGATTTAATGTAAAAAATAAAGTTGATGCTGATGCTGATGATGGTAGTTAATTATGACTCACTAAAGTTGATGATTAATGATGATGATGATAATAAAGAAGATGAAGGTAATGATGCTGCTTAATGATGACGATGTCGACGGTGATGAAGATGTGTAGTTGTGACGTAGCAGTGAGGAGCTGCAGCTGAAGGAGCTCAGATCTGTCTTATCTTCACCTCTCAGTGCGCAGGCGTGATCCGATCTGAGCTCCGCAAAAAGCTGTTTGCGTCTGAACCGGCGTCGTGCGGCCGCTCGCTCCTCTGGTCATTTACCCCCAGAACCAGGACCAGGACCAGGACCAGGACCAGGACCGGCACCGGGACCCGGACCAGGACCCAGCAGCGGCTGCGGGACATGACGCTGCCCCTGCCCCCTCCAACCTGTGGATAGCCCGGCGCGCGGCTCGTGCCACCGGCCGGTTCACGGTCACATCCGGGACGTGCGCGTCTTCCCACCTCCGCTCTCTGTGTGCGCGGGCTCCTGCGGGCTCCTGCGTGTTCCTGCGGGCTGTGCGGGTCTCGCCCCTCCGCCGTGAGCAGGGATTCAGTTTATGAATGGCACTGGCATGGAGGAAATTCCGTTTCAGAAAGTCAAAACCCGGCGGAAGAGAAGTGCGTGTCCCGCCGGCGTCCCGCTGACCCGCATCGCCTGCGAGGACGAGTTCGACTGCAAGGAGCTGGAGTCGCTGTTCCAGAACTACAACCTGAAGCTGGAGCAGACCTCCACGCTCAAGGCGCTGGCCGTGCTCATCCTGCTGTCGTCGGCGCTGGCGGCCGCGGAGCTGCTGTCCGGACCCAGCCTGTCCGTGTCCACGGGCTCGCACCCGGTGCACTGCGTGGTGTTCGTGTCGCTGTTCGTGGTCACCAACGTGAAGTACCTGCAGGCGGGCCAGCTGCAGCAGATCGTCAACCTGACGCTGCTGTTCGGCTGCAGCTTCTCGGTGCTGTGCTGCCCCTTCTCGCTGGCGCCGCTGGGCGTGGAGCCGCCCACGGCCCCGGAGCAGGGCGTGTGGCCGCTGGCGCTGGTCACGTTCGTGGCGTACGCGCTGCTGCCGGCGCGGACGCTGCTGGCCGCGCTGCTGGGGGTCGTGGTGTCCGTGTCCCACCTGGTCGTGACCGCCACGTCCGTGAGCGTCAAGACGCAGAAGCTGTGGAGGACGGTGAGTGGCGGCTCGAACTTTGGTTCTGGTCACGCTTCGTTCAGTGGAGAAGTGGACAACTCCGATTAATCGATCAGTCACCGACTGGTTCAGTCATTGGTCGATCGATCGGAGTCGATAATTGTTCAAGCAACTTTCAAACACAAACATTTTCAATGTATAATTGTACAGGACGAATAAAAGCACAGGAAAAACTCACATTGAGTAATTGGTTATTGGATCAATCACTTCAATCTCACGTGAGCTCAGATTCATCAATTAGTTACCAACTATCACATCACATCACCGATTTTGAGTCATTTTTTTAAAATGAGAAAATGTCCAAATTCTCTACAGGTCAACTACAGGTAAACCATTTAACTAATGGATTTGAGTCAGAAAATGTCCAAATTCTCTGGTTCCAGCTTCTCTTCTCTGATTGGTCGATTAATCAATTAGTTTCCAACTCTCACATTAATCAGAAAACTATTCTACTTATTAAAAAATCTAACTGAATCCGTTTTTAGAAGAAAATGTCCAGATTCTCTGGTTCAGCTTCTGTTCTCTGATTATTTCCTGCTTTCTTTATTCTTCTATAATAGTAAACTGATGATCTTTGGGTTGTGGACAAAAAAAAGACATTTTACACCATTTAATGAACCAAACAACTAATCAATTAATCCATAATCAATGGATTATCATGTTGGTTGGTCGTAACATGCAGACTAGTTGGAGCTGGTTCAGCACCAGGGACAGCTCCTCTGGTCAAACCTGATTAAAAAAAACACCTGAGTTCACTTCAACAAACAGAGAAACTGGAGCCAGAAATGAGATTTTCAGAATAAAAGCTTGTTCATCACAACTGAAACCTGTAGGTGAGTCCACAGGTTTACTGAGGTTCAATAATAAACTACAGAACTCACAGCTACTCTGGTAGTTTATTAATCTATCCGTTATTAAAAAAATAATCTGTCAGTTTTCTTTTCTTTATAAATTGGTGTAAAATGTCAATCAGTGTTTCTAAAGCTGCAGATTGAAGCTAAAATGTCTTTTTTGTCCACAACCCAAAGATCATCAGTTTACTATTATAGAAGAATAAAGAAACCAGGAAATAATCAGAGAACAGAAGCTGGAACCAGAGAATTTGGACATTTTATCAGTAAAAATGACTCAAATCCATTAATTAATTATCAAAATAGTTGGTGATTAATGTGATAGTTGGAAACTAATTTGGGCTCAGAGTTCATATTGAAAACGTTAAAGTGATTGATCCATCAAGCAATTAGTCAAAGGAAAGAAACACCACATGCTGAAGTTACCTCTTCTAAAAGATATGTTCTGTGCTTTTATTTGTCTTGTATATATGCACATATATAATATATATAGATATGAATCTTTGGGTTTTAAATGGAAACAATCAGATTTGAGAAGCAGGAACCAGAGAGTTTGCTTCTTAAAACTGACTCAACGATTAATGCCATAGTTGTTGTTGATTGATAATTGTTGTAGCTGTGATGCTTCCTGTCGACAGGAACAAGTGAAGCCGTGTAGATTCTGACATATAAACGGTCAGGACACCATCCTTCTGCCGATGTTTTATTAAAGCGACTGTCCTGACCGTTTCCTCGGGCGAGTCATTCAGCCCCGGAGGATCAGGAAGTAGGACGAGAGGCCACCAACACACTTTCACCACAGCAGAACTAGGCCAGAGTCTAGTCGCCTGAGCTGCAGCACCTCCACCACACACCTGTCCCACACACCTGTCCCACACACCTGTCCCACACACCTGTCCCCACACACCTGTCACACACACCTGTCCCCACACACCTGTCCCCACACACCTGTCCCACACACCTGTCCCCACACACCTCCACCACACACCTGTCCCACACACCTGTCCCCACACACCTGTCCCCACACACCTCCACCACACACCTGTCCCACACACCTGTCCCCACACACCTGTCCCCACACACCTCCACCACACACCTCCACCACACACCTGTCCCACACACCTGTCCCACACACCTGTCCCCACACACCTGTCCCACACACCTGTACCCACACACCTCCACCACACACCTCCACCACACACCTGTCCCACACACCTGTCCCACACACCTGTCCCCACACACCTGTCCCCACACACCTGTCCCACACACCTGTCTCACACACCTGTCCCACACACCTGTCCCCACACACCTGTCCCACACACCTGTCCCACACACCTGTCCCCACACACCTGTCCCACACACCTGTCCCACACACCTGTCCCCACACGCCTGTCCCCAGGTGTGTGGGAACGGAAGCCTGTTGGTGCAGCAGCGCTGGTTTCAGTCGTTTGTGTTTTCCTGTCACTGAAGGACAGTGTTGGTGTTAGCAGCTAATCCACTCAGCTTAGAGCTGAGCTGTAGCCTGACCCCGCCACACGGCTCCAAACGCCTCCCACCCAGTTGCAGCCGCTCGGCATGCTGGGAGCCGCCCGGCATGCCGGGAGCCGCCCGGCATGCCGGGAGCCGCCCGCGTTTAATGTTAGTTGCTGGCCTGGCATATATGCTGAAAAAGTTTCTGACTTCCTGGTTTACTTCTCTTTATATAACCCATAGAGGCTGAAAAGTGCCATTATGCCATGAGAACGTGCAAATCACAAAAAACAACTCACCTTTGAGTTGTTTAATTCACTTTGCCAACCATAATGAAAAACTTCTGAGAAAAATATGCATTGAAAAAACTCTGTATATTAAAAAATATGCCCAAGACATAGCATGACCAAGCTGTGTCACACAGTTGTGACACCACACTGTAAAAAAGAGAGACTTTTTAAAAGATTGTCTGACTGTTAGAACAGTTTTTGACAGAAAAGTCCATGACAGCAGGTGTCCTGTCAGCAGGTTTACAGGCTTTTCTTTTACTACTGATATAGATCTATACGACATCCATGAGTCTAATATGTATGGTTCTATACTACATACTTGGTTCTCTAATATCCATGGTTCTATACTACAACCATAATTCTATAATACATCCATGGTTCTAATACATCCATAGTCCTAGTACATGCATGGTTCTAGTACATCCATTGTTCCATACTACCTCCATTGTTCTAACATCCATGGTTCTATAATACATCCATGATCCTAGTAGAACTATGGTTCTAGTACATGCATGGTTCTAGTACATCCATGGTTCCATACTACATCCTTGGTATTAATATCCATGGTTCTATATTACATCCATGGTTCCATACTACATCCTTGGCCCTAGTACATGCGTGGTTCTAGTACATCCATGGTTCCATACTACCTCAATGGTACTATGCTAGATCCTTGGTTCTAGTACATCAATTGTTCTAGTAAATCTATGGTTCTAGTACATTCATGGTTCTATACTATATCCTTGGTTCTGACGTCTATGGTTCCTTACTACATTTTTGGTTCTAGTACATCCATGGTTCTAGTACATCCATGGTTTGATCTCACTGTTTCTGCAGTGACGCTTCAATCTGTCAGGAACAGAGTTGCAGCTTTGTTCTTTTACTGATTCATCAGAGTTGATGAGCTGCTGTGACACAAACGTTTATAGACAGAAATTCAAGACTTACATCTGATTTTGAGCAAATTCAATGTAATGTGTATGTGCTCATGTATGTGAGCTTGTGCCTGTACACATGGTCATGGTGCATGTGTACTGTATGTTGGTAATCATTTTCATTCGTTCATGTGCCTGATCAAAGTGAAAAGTAGAATAAGTAAAAGGATAACGTTGGCATCACTGGAAACTAAAAGTTTCCATTTCTAGGCTATAGATATGTCCCTAAATGTGTTTTTGGGTCAGACTGACTGATTCTTTTTTCAGGTCACATTTGTGTTTGCCACTAAAAGAAAAATGAAAAAGTCTGTTTTATCAAACACTATTGTACAATTCACCCTGGAGATGATTCATCTTCTAATTTCTTAGCTTCTATTTTCCCATCAGTGAACACTTGAGCAGTAAAATCACTGATTGGTTTGGACCTAACTCAAAAATCCACATTTGAAGCAGCCGTAGCGTCATGTGAACATGATGATGCTTTCCAGCTCAGACACAGTTGCCAGAAACGAGTCTTTTATTATTCATGCGTCTGTTCTGGAGAAGCACTTTGTTAGATATCCAGACATGAAGCTTTGTGTTTTTACGGAGCTCCTCTAAATGTTCTGAGACAATATTCTTATTCGACCAAGTAAAACGTGATGAATTAGTTGTGCTGAGGTCACCTGCTCTGCATCAATGTGGTTGTAAGAATGAATGATAAATGAGCTGAGATACAGAGAGAATGAGCTGCTTTGTTTTATGAATATACAGTAATATCCAGGATAACAGCTTCTATAAATGAATATAAGACCTTGTTTGCTTTGTGTACAAAGTCATTCAGCCTCAGTCAGGTAAAAATCTCCTTTTTTGTCCTGTTTGAAGGTTGAAATCAGTGATGGATGAACTGATTCTCTAATGTTTAAAGTCACAGCCCCAAAATAGATCCTGTACCAGAGGACTTTTATTGTTCCTGAGTTCAATTATATTACACCATAAATGGAGGGAAATACAGCAGTAAAACCTGTGATCAGAATATGTACTGTACAGTATTTAATCTAGAAATTATCATTTTTATGAAATAAATTCAACAAAACCCTCTGAAGGTTCACACATGAATAAACAGAGACATGTTTTAGATAAATGAGCAAATTGCTGCAGCTCTAAAATGCTGCATAATATATGGATCAATTATTATATCTTCCAGATTTTTTATGTAGGATTTCATTTGAAAATGTCCCTTTAAAATGGATCATTCTTTAGTTTGTCTGGATGTAAATTGACATGTGAAAGGCTAGAGTAAGTTTATTTGTACAGCATATTTCAACAATCCAATAATTCAAAGTGCTTTACATAATATATAAAAAGCTTTAAGATACAATTCAAAAATAGTTAATCTCTCCAGTTCTTTGGGAGTTTTTGTTCCAGTTCTCTAAGAGTTTGTTTCAGTTCTCTGGAAGTTTGTTCCAGTTCTCTGGGAGTTTGTTCCAGTTCTCTGGGACTATGTTTGTTCCAGTTCTCTGGAAGTTTGTTCCAGTTCTTTGGAAGTTTGTTCCAGTTCTCTGGGAGTTTGTTCCAGTTCTCTGGGAGTTTGTTCCAGTTCCCTGGGACTATGTTTGTTCCAGTTCTCTGGAGGTTTGATCCAGTTCTCTGGGAGTATGTTTGTTTCAGTTCTCTGGAAGTTTGTTCCAGTTCTCTGGGAGTTTGTTCCAGTTCTCTGGGACTATGTTTGTTCCAGTTCTCTGGAAGTTTGTTCCAGTTCTTTGGAAGTTTGTTCCAGTTCTCTGGGAGTTTGTTCCAGTTCTCTGGGAGTTTGTTCCAGTTCCCTGGGACTATGTTTGTTCCAGTTCTCTGGAGGTTTGATCCAGTTCTCTGGGAGTATGTTTGTTCCAGTTCTTTGGAAGTTTGTTCCAGTTCTTTGGAAGTTTGTACCAGTTCTCTGGGAATATGTTTGTTCCAGTTCTCTGGAAGTTTGATCCAGTTCTCTGGGAGTATGTTTGTTCCAGTTCTTTGGAAGTTTGTTCCAGTTCTCTGGAAGTTTGATCCAGTTCTCTGGGAGTTTGTACCAGTTCTCTGGGAATATGTTTGTTCCAGTTCTCTGGGAGTATGTTTGTTCCAGTTCTCTGGAAGTTTGTTTCAGTTCTCTAAAGTTTGTTCCAGTTCTCTGGGAGTTTGTTTGTTCCAGTTCTTTGGGAGTTTGTTTGTTCCAGTTCTCTGGGAGTTTATTTGTTCCAGTTCTCTAGGAGTTTGTTCCAGATCTGTCGGGCATAGAAACGTCTCCATGTGAAAGTAGTTTGAAGTGAATTCTTTGGCAGACAGGAAGCGACTGTACCAGCATTTATCATCTTCACACGGTTTCAGGAACGTTTAAAAAGTGTTTTTTTCTGTGCGTTCGCAGCTGGTCGCCAACACCGTCCTGTTCACCAGCGTCAACCTGTCGGGGTTGTTTGTTCGGATCCTGACGGAGCGGGCCCAGAGGAAAGCCTTCCTGCAGGCCAGGAACTGCATCGAGGAGCGGCTCCGCATGGAGGACGAGAACGAGAAACAGGTACGAAACCGACGCCTCCTGGTTCTCACGGTTTATTGGACACATTTCTGTCCTGTCAACACGTTTCTGTGTTGGACTGTAGGAAAACGTACGTTTAAAGAGATTTTATCTCCTCTATGTGTTTGTCTCCTTCATCCCAAACACATCAGGAGCGGCTCTTGATGAGTTTGCTGCCCAGGAACGTCGCCATGGAGATGAAAGAGGATTTCCTGAAGCCCCCAGAAAGGATCTTTCACAAAATCTACATCCAGCGCCACGACAATGTCAGGTAGGATCCTCGGCTCAACCCGATCACCGTGATATTTAAAACCCTCTTAGCTGTGAATTGACCTTATGAACACCACTCTTAGCTATAATCCCCCCTGTGGGATAATTTCTAGCTGAACCAGTGGAAGAGACGCTGTCTCTGTGCATCACAGAGCCCGTTAAACATGAACTAACACGTCCTGCAGGATGAACTGTGATCTGACCCAACAACGTTGCCCTGAAACATCATCGACCTCCAGGCCGCAAAAGGAAAAAACGCTTCGTTCCTCGTTCTGAACAGCGACTCAGCATTTATCAGCAGCTCAGGAATCACAGCAGTACTTTCCCTCAGAACCGGTGTCACATTTTAGAGCAAAGTAACATGGGAATTTACCTAAAAAAACATCCATGTATGTCCAGGCCAGAGTCTGGTTTAATTCCTGTTGGAGACGAGGACATTTCTCCAGAGGTCAGATGTAGAGTTCAGCGTCGCTGCAGGGGAGAACAGAGCAGATTAACTGATGCTGGCTGAGTTTCTTATGGAGCCAGAGGAAACACAAACAAACTCCTCTTTTCTTTTCGGTTATCGTCAGAACAAACAGCTTTAGTCGTCTCTGACCTTTAAACCTTTGTCAGAAAAACTGTGAGCAGTTTTTTTTTTAAATATGATGTTTATTGTTCCTGATTTAAATTATTTTCCACCATAAATACAACAGTAAAATCTGTGTTTAGAATGTGGACTGGACAGTATTTAACATCTAAATTATTTGACCTTTGAATTCAGAAATATGTACATGGCTGCATGTACACACAATAATAAACAGACAAATGCACTAGACCTGCAACTAACCACTATTCTGATAGTTCATTCATCTTTTGATTATTGAAACGATTAATCAATTAGTAGTTTGGTTCATTAAATTGTGTAAAATGTTGATCAGTGTTTGTCAAAGCTGCAGATTGAAGCTAAAATGTCTTTTTTTGTCCACAACCCAAAGATCATCAGTTTACTATTATAGAAGAATAAAGAAACCAGGAAATAATCAGAGAACAGAAGCTGAACCAGAGAATTTGGACTTTTTATTATTAAAAAATTACTCAAATCTATTATCAAAGTATTTAGCGAATAGTTTTCAACTAATTGATTAATTGATTAGTTGAGTTTAAATGTTTTTATGTTAGTTGGAAGCAGCAAAATTTGGACATTTGCTTATTTAAAAAAATATAACTAATTAAATAATCAACTAATCAAATATTCAATAAAAAAATGGTTGGTGAACAATTAATCATTGCTCTAGATCCAACATCATGATATTCAAAGACTCTGAATCAGTTCAGATCATCAGTTTAATGTTATAGAAGAATAAAGAAACCAGGAAATTATCAGAGAACAGAAGCTGGAACCAGAGAATCTGGACATTTTCTTCTTTAAAAAGTGACTCTAATCGCTTAGTTTGTGATTAACGTAGTTTCCGCTCCATCGCTTTCACCTTTCATCGCCTGTTTAATCTGCGTCTTGATGTTAAATCTCCTATAGTCCTGCAACGTTTCCTTGTTTCCTCCTCTTTCTTCTTCTTCCTGATCTCCGCGTCCTCTCGTCGCTCCAGGAGCACAGTTTGCTTTAGCTCCAGGATTAAAGTTGCTTCAGGGGATTAAATGCAACGGAGACTAAATTCTTGTTGCATAACGCTGTGTGTGTGTGTGTGTGTGTGTGTGTGTGTGTGGTTAAATATGGACCCGTCTCTGCAGCTCTGCTGATTGCTTTGTGCCTCGAATCCCTTCCGAGCTGAGGAGAATCTGACCCGGACGCTGACGTTGATTTCTGCGATTCGGTTCGACTTTAATTAGAAAGTAAACAGCGAGCAGCACAGTTTTCTTCATTAGGTTCTGAGAATGTGTGTGTGTGTGTGTGTGTGTGTGTGTGTGTGAGACCTGATTAAAGTCCAGCCAGGGGAGATTCAGTCACTAAAAATAAGAAAATGATTCCAAAAGGAACAAAGTGGAAGTTAATTTAACAAGACGTGTTTCACAGCAGCAGTCGAAAGGTTTCAACATTCAGGGATGAAGAATGGGACAAATGTACATTAAGTCAACAGTTTTTACCACCAGTAACTTAAATCATGTCTTAATAAACTACATTTGGATCATTTGGATGTAATATAAATTTTTTTGTCTGGCTTTTATTTTGAAGGATATTCATTTTAAGAGGTCACATGACCTCAGACTTTTCTGCTCATTTCGTCTCATAACGAAAGTTTGACTTTTATTAAGAATTTTGGAAAATAAGTCATTATCTGGGTGAAGTAAACTAAAAAACTACTTTTTTTTAAATTTAATACAATTTTGATGTTAAGTTTTTTTTGTAATTCATTAAAAATAGATTAGTTTCCATATGTCAACAACATACACATATGTAAAATTCCTAGTCCAACAACCTAATGGAGTCACATTGACTTACATAGCATCAAACTATCCTGACACTATGATTAGAACTTTATCTTAAACCCTCTATTTTATATTATTGAGGCCATTTTAAGTAATAAAAACATTCCAAAGATGTCAACGTATTGTTTCATGAAATAGAGCGTTAAAAAGCTTTCAGATTTCTTAGCTTTTAATTTATCTTTGACTCTTACACAACACATTTATTATCATGACTCTTTGTTTTTTCCTCCATGTCTATTTATAACATTTAATCCACCCACACACACACACACACACACACACACACACATTTAACACAAACGGAACCACATAAAGACGAATTCTCACAATTACACAACGAAAACTGGTGATGAATTCCATCCTGTTAAAAATCTGAGGATTTTTAAAGAGGCAGAAGAAAAAGAGATGTTCTGAAAGTAATACACACACACACACACGCACACACACACACACACACGCACACAATAAAAGCTGCAGTGAGGAAGCAGAGACTAAGGAGCAGTAATTGGAGGAATATGAATCTGATGATGGATGCGACGCTCATATTAAACCACATTAGATCAACGGGAGAAATAATCGTGTCTGAATTAAAGCTTCATCACTTCTACTGTTGCTGTGGGTGAATTTACTGAGTCACAAACTTGACCTTTTGACCTTGGGTCGTGATAAAGAGCAGAGCAGCCATAATAGTGAAAGATCATTTATTTACTCTTTACTCTTATTTTACTCATTTCCTGTGTTATATTTGAAGATTTTATCAACAAAAACACTGTTTTTTCAATGAAGATAACGTTAAACTAACCAACCAGTAATCTGGTTTCCTTCCAGATACAGTAGCATGCATGAGAATAATCTGACTCAACCTTCTTCTCCTCCTCCTCCTCTTCCTCCTCCTCCTCTTCCTCCTCCTCCACTTCATCCTCCTCCTCCCCTGCAGCATCCTGTTTGCAGACATCGTGGGTTTCACCAGTTTAGCCTCCCAGTGTACGGCTCAGGAACTAGTGAAGCTCCTGAATGAGCTGTTTGGGAAGTTTGATGAACTCGCGACGGTGAGTCTGAAGCTACGAGATAACACTAGATCAGGGGTGGGCAATTCCGGTCCTGGAGGGCCGGTGTGGCTGCAGGTTTTTGTTCCAACCAGCCAGAAGCACACCTGATTCTACTAATGAAGGTGCAGAGTAGCAGTAATTAGTAGAATCAGGTGTGTTTACTGCTCGGTTGGAACAAAAACCTGCAGCCACACCGGCCCTCCAGGACCGGAATTGCCCACCCCTGCACTAAATGATAGTAGATAATACTAGATGATACTACATGATACTACATGAAGGTAGATAATACTAGATAATACTAGATAATACTAGATGATAATAGATGATACTAGATGATACTAGATGATACTAGATGGTACTAGATAATACTAGATAATACTAGATAATACTAGATGATAATAGATGATACTAGATGATACTAGATGATACTAGATGGTACTAGATGATACTAGATGATAGTAGATAATACTAGATGATAGTAGATGATACTACATGATAATACATGATAGTAGATAATACTAGATAATACTAGATGATACCAGATGATACTAGATGATAGTAGATGATACTAGAGATACTAAATGATAGTAGATGATATCAGGTGATAAAAGATGATTCTAAATAATACTAGATGATAGTAGATAATACTAGATGATATTAGATGATACTAGATAATACTAGATGATACTAGATGATACTAAATGATACTAGATGTGCTAGATGATACTACATGATACTAAATGATACTAGATGATACTACATGATACTAAATGATACTAGATGTGCTAGATGATACTACATGATACTAAATGATACTAGATGATACTACATGATACTAAATGATACTAGATGTGCTAGATGATACTACATGATACTAAATGATACTAGATGATACTAGATGATAGTAGATAATACTAGATGATAGTAGATGATAGTAGATGATACTAGATAATACTAAATGATACTAGATGATAGTAGATAATACTAGAGATACTAAATGATAGTAGATGATATCAGGTGATAAAAGATTATTCTAAATAATACTAGATGATAGTAGATAATACTAGATGATATTAGATGATAATAGATTATACTAGATGATAGTAGATGATAGTAGATTATACTAGATGATAGTAGATAATACTAGATAATACTAGATGATACTAGATGATAGGAGATTATACTAGATGATACTACATGATACTAGATGATAGTAGATAATAGTAGATCATACTAGATGGTACTAGATGATACTAGATATAGTAGATAATACTAGATGATACTCTATGATAGTGGATAATACTAGAAGATACTAGATGATAGTAGATGATATCAGATGATAAAAGGTGATTCTAAATGATAGTAGATAATAGAAAATGATACTAGATGATACTAGATGATTCTAAATGATACTAGATAATACTAGATGATACTAGATGATAATAGATAATACTAGATGATACTAGATGATAGTAGATAATACTAGATGATACTCGTGATAGTAGATAATACCAGGTGATAAAAGATGATACTAAATGATACTTAATGATAATAAATACTACTAGATGCTATCAGATGATACTAGGTGATACCCGAATGATGTATGTGTGTGTGTGTTTTGTGTGTGTGTGTGTGTTTTGTGTGTGTGTGTGTGTGTGTGTGTGTGTGTGTTTTAATGTGATTATCTCCTCTCTCTATCTGAGGACCAGGTCCAGACTCTTTAATCTGGTCCAGATTTATCTCCCAGTGAATGAAACAGACGCTGAGTTTCTTTCTTTCTGTCTCACTTCACATGTTTAAAGACGTCATCGCTCCATCTGTCAATATTTCACTCTGTGATTCAAAAGTCCACTCAATGTTCCTGGTGAATTTGAGGTTTTATTGAGACACGCTGACATGTGCTGCTGTTGCAGCAGCAGAGAGGTGAGGAGGAGGCAAAAAGCTGAAGGAAAGAGGAAAATATGAATTTAATCTGATGATGTTTGTGTCCTCACATCTTCATTAGCTAGTTTTCACCGAAAGGAAGGAGAGAACAGATTAAAACCGTTTCAGATCCACATGGACCAAACACATCTACATGTCAGTTAAAAACAAAGAATAAATCACTGAGTCTACAAAAATAGACAATTAAACAGAGGGTTTTTAAAAAGGCAGCGAAAAGCATAAAATGCCGCCTAAACAACAACAAAATAAATAAATATTCCAGAACAGTATCTGAGACAGTGTTTTACGTCTGATAATTAGCTGATTCATAGATTTGTTTTTTTCAGTTTTGTGTTTATTTTCATTTGCTGAAATGTAGCCTAAAGGAGAAAAAATGTAAATGAAATAAAATGTAAGGTAAAAAACACAGAGGTCATGACCTTAATGTTCTCAGCCTGAACTGAGGAGCTGATGAAGGACAGACACAGAAAATTAGAGATTTGTGGACTGTAAATCACACAGAAATATTCCAGTAAAACCCTGAATATAAATATAAACCTGCAATAGGATGAATTCATCCCGTTAGACATGAAAACCATGACCTTTAAATCCTGTGACCTGTGAACTTTTTGACCTGTAAACCATGCGACCTGTAAATCATGTGACCTATGAACCATGACCTCTAAATCATGTGACCTATGAACCATGACCTCTAAATCATGTGACCTCTAATTCATGACTTGTAAACCATGTGGCCTGTAAACCATGTGACCTGTGAACTATGTGACCTGCGAACCATGTGACCTCTAAATCATGTGACTTGTATACCATGCGGCCTGTAAGCCATGTGACTAATGAACCATGACCTCTAAATCATGTGACCTATGAACCATGACCTCTAAATCATGTGACCTCTAAATCATGTGACTTGTACAACATGTGACCTGGGAACCATGTGACCTGTGAACCATGTGACCTGCGAACCATGTGACCTGCGAACCATGTGACCTGCGAACCATGTGACCTGTGAACCATGTGACCTGTGAACCATGTGACCTGTGAACCATTTGCCCTGTGAACCATGTGACCTGTGAACCATGTGACCTGTGAACCATGTGCCCTGTGAACCATGTGACCTGTGAACCATGTGACCTATGAACCATGTGACCTGTGAACCATGTGACCTATGAACCATGTGACCTGTGAACCATGTGACCTGTGAACCATGTGACCTGCGAACCATGTAACCTGTTAACCATGTGACCTGTGAACCATGTGACCTGTGAACCATGTGCCCTGTGAACCATGTGACCTGTGAACCATGTGCCCTGTGAACCATGTGCCCTGTGAACCATGTGACCTGTCAGGTAAACTAGAACCAGCTGTGCTGATTTTGGCTGATTCAGGTGTTTTTGAAGCTGCAGCTTTATCACAGTAATCGGCCTCTGTTACTTACACACAGGCCTTGTCAAATCCATTAATCCACAGGATTACAACTAAACCTTTTTTTGCTTTCATAGAAGGTTTTTTTTGGCCACCCGAGTTATTTATAACTTGTTTGTTTACACGCACGATTAGAAATGATTTAAAAGCTTCTCATTTGACTCGTTATTGTCAGATAATTCATCAAATAGTCTCGTCGCTGTCTCAGTTGATCTGAAACTCTCTGCTTTGTTCTTGCTGTTTTTTAATACGTAAGATGCAGTTTTAGGAAGAACAAGGAACAAGAACTCGAACAAGTTATTGATGATGAAACCTCAAACATTTTATGATGAACCAGTTATTTGAGCTGCAGCTGTAGATGGTTCAGCTGATAATTTAAATCTATAAAATAGCCTAGTTATTGCATCAGTGTGTGTGTGTGTGTGTGTGTGTGTGCCCATGGTAGATTTTCTCTTTTGTCTCTTTCCTGCATCCTCGCAGCTTTTTTTTTTCCATCCTCCTCCGCTCCTTGTTTCTCTGCTTTTTCTGATTGACAGCAGCTTCCCTCCAACGTCTTTTATTTTCTCCTCTCTCTTCCTGTCTCCCGTTTCCATTTTTAGGACTCGATGATATTTCTCTGCTGCCTCCGACTTTCTCAGAGTTTCCTCCTCGTTCTCACGTGTGAAGCTGTGAAAAGCTGCAGAATCAGCCTGTGTCATAGGAGGAAAAAAGAACATGTCTGATTCATTTTAATCGTTTTTAAGAGGAGCAAAAAGAGCTTTTCTGATCTGCAGTTTTCATTATTCATTATCATTTAGGTTTTCATTTACTGATAAAACATTTTTTGGATATTTGAACAATACAGAGAAAGATGTTGGATTAAAAACAGTTGTAACCTGAAGGAAGTTGAGTTGTGATACAAAATATGATTCTTGGATGCAAATATTTTATTTTTAATTATTTATAAATGGAGCAGAAGTCTGATCACAGCCGCCACAGTAAACTAAACCGGTTTATTCAGTGTGTTGAGCAGCTGCGGTTTGATCCGTTTTGTTGAAACTAGAGAATAAAGATAAATCCAAACCAAACAGTTGAGGGGAAAAAAGAAACAGGCAAACTGAAGCATGTTAATGTACGGAAAACACAAATTCACAATTCATTTTAAATTCCAAATCCCTAAATGTGTATATTTTTATATTTATAAATAAAACAACAATAATTTCTTATCTCTTAATATTTTAAAGGTGCAGTGAGTAGTTTGTGGCGCCGCCTAGTGGTGAGTTTGCAGATTGCAACCATGTTTTCTCTGACTGTAGATCTTAGACCTTAAAGCCATAAATAATTATCTACATTAAATTCATCAGTACTTTATTGTAGTGGTTCAATCCTATATGTAATAACCTATTAACACTAATTAATTCCATTTATTTGTATAGCGCTGTACAAAAGCAACACAACATCCCGTGTCCTTAGACCCTCACATCAAACAAGGGTATAGTTATAGTATAGTAGGTAATTAATAGTAATATATATATATATATATATATATATATATATATATATATATATATATATATACATATATATATATATATATATATATATATATATATATACACACACGTATATTACTACAGCACTAATGTTCTGGTGGTGGAAGTTTGATATATTATTTATTTCTAACATAAATGATTCCACATTAAACCCAATCAATAAACGGAGCTGGAGCCAAAGAGAAATGATTCAGTTCCTGCTGGATTCAGCCAGAGGTGCAGAGAGAACATTTAATGAAAAACTGTCCGCGACATTGATGAAATACTTCAACCAGCCAAACTCCATTTTGAAAAAAAAGCTCGTTTTTGACGCCGCCGAATGTAATAAGCTGATATAAAATGCACAAAGTGGTTTGATTATTTCTAATTAGATCTCAGATTCAGATGTTTGGATGAACTCCCTGCCCCCCAACGCCCCTAAAGCTACAGGAACTAATCTGCTCCATCAATGAAAGACAAAGATCGGCATGAAGTGATTCGTACGAAACGAGCTGAATGTTCCGTCTCCCTCTCGCTTTTCTCCAGTTGTGGGATGACGCTGGAGATGTTTCATTTATATCCACAGATTCAGTGTGTGTGAGGCTGGTTCTTACTGGTTAAACCACTAAAAAATCTTCATCCCATACGACCCATCTCACGTCTGGCCGGCCGGTCACATGACAGCGGTAATCCTGCTCGGGTCTGAATCAGCTGCTAAACTCAGAGTGCAGATTAGCACGGGGGGAAAAGCATCGAGTAAGAGACTGAAACCATCTGCTGCCGATCCACCATGAACCTGTAAACCCCACGGGTTGGTTACAGCCACGTAATGTGGAAAAGTGATTTAGTGGGAACACTTTAGAGTGAGCGGATCAACATGAATCTAGCATCAAAGTCTGTTAAATCTGTTAAAATCACAATTCATTTTAAATTCTAAATCCCTAAATATATATCTTTGTATTTATAAATAAAACAACAATAACATGGTTTTTAATTTCTTATCTCTTAATATTTTAAAGGTGCAGTGAGTAGTTTGTGGCGCTGCCTAGGGTTGGGTTTGCAGATTGCAACCACTTCTAGAACCAGAGTTTAGTTTGTCCACGTGGCAGCTTCATTTATGTAGATAAAAAAAAACACTCAATTTAAGCAAATAATAGAAAAACAATCCTTATGTTGCTTGAATTATTCACTAATTAAAACATTGCTAGATGCTACTTAGTCGTCCTCACTGTCTGTTTAAGGATGATAATAGTGAATTATAAGCATTTATAGTATGTATAGATCCAGAAGTTGATGTGAGTCATGTGACTAGAGTTGTATCAGACAGAAACAAGTTTATCTCAGAAGAGGAAGAGGCAGCTGAAGGCTGGAGCCTCGTTTTCTGCTGCCAGTGACTAATGAGCTGAAACACAACGTTCCAGTCGCTAAAAAAAGGAGCTGTGAGCTCTTTGAGATTTGAAGGAGTCTTGACCATTCAGAGCTTTGTAGGCGAGGAGGAGACATATGATGTCTCTCTAGTTCCTGTTCATATACCATCAGTTTCTTTTAGCTGCTTTTTATTTTTTTCTTGGAAATGTGTTTATTTGCTTTCTTAGATAAGAAATATGGAAGCAGGTAGAATCAGCCTGGGTCTCTATAACATAAAACATGTTATATTATCTGTTTAATCATGATTGTTTGTGAGGAATCAAGCTGTTGTCCAAGTTTCTGCAAAAATTGGTGAAATAATGGATCAAAAAATATACAATTTAATAACAGAACTATTTTAATGTTAAAATTCAAACATAAATCTATCTTTATAGAACATAATAGATGTAATCTGCAGTGAAGGTTTGACATATTCTGACATGTTATAATCTTCACAGTGTTATGATAAACTTCTTCAATTTCAAGTTAAGCCATTTTAACTTTTAAAGAAAAAAAAAGTTGCAGCAACAGCCTGAAGCTACGGGAACAAATTACACTGGTTATTGATCAGTCAAATCTGCGTAATGTAGAAATGATAATTAAACTTAAAAGACTCACACGTCTTGTCACTGTTTTGTTGCGTTTGTAATTAAACTGGAAACGAACTCTGCGTTAGTTAAAAACGGAACACAGTTCATTAGTTTTACTCTGAAAGGTCGTTGTGTCTTTTCGTCTGATTCATGTTACTCGTGTTTTTTTTTTTTTTTGATCGACAGGAGAACCACTGCCGCCGGATCAAGATCCTGGGGGACTGCTACTACTGCGTGTCTGGACTCACCCAACCCAAGACCGACCACGCCCACTGCTGCGTGGAGATGGGCCTCGACATGATCGACACCATCACGTGAGCGGTCACAATCGTTCTAGGTTTCATCTCTGTTTGTTGGATTTGTTCGTGGTACGATGGGGGCGTTTCCTTTTAGTGATTTTTTTCAGATGGAGAGTCAAAACATCATTATCCTAATATTATAATAATGTGGGGGTATAGGGGGTAGTGATCTTGCCTCATAAGCAGCAGACACGTGTTTGAGTCCCAGTTGAAGCGTTTCTTTATGCCACAAAATATATTTTACTGAAATAAAAAGTTGAAACCCATCCACATCCATATTACGTAGTGTTCCAGCTCTAGGTCACCATGACGATTACATCCCACCATTTTATCACCATTCAAACCTCCAACGTAGTGAAAGTAAGTTTCCTGGTTCAGCTGCTGCTTTATTCCTCACTAACACAGGCTACTGTGGCCGTAGCCAACCACAAAACTACAAACTTCCTGAGAAAACTTCAAGTGCCGCCGTCTTTTCTTCTTTCTATAAACTAGACGCTGAAACTCCAAGACGCATTCACTGACCCTCAGTAAATCCAGACACTATTGTTTTATGGATGGATGGATGGATAAGTTGTTGTGACAATTCTAACTAAAGATTTATCTACTTTTATACAGGAATACACACTTTTTACAGACACTGAACTAGTCATTCAAAAATTTGATTTCACATTCAATTCTATGCCGACGACACCCATCTCTATCTAACCTTCGAACCCAATGATCTATCCAACATCCACAACTGCATTAATCAACGCCAATAAAACAGAAATGGACTGATTTGAAGTCATCATCAAATCACACGTTAAAACCTTTAGTTTCGTTTTCAATTCTAATATCAAGTTTGATAATAGTGGTTGAAGCTGGTTTCTTCCATCTCAAAACTCAAGTCATTTCTCTCATTCCAAAACCTAGAAACTGTTGTTAATTTCCACCAGCTTGGACGATATAAATCAATTAATCAAGCAATCAATCAGTCTATCTTTCCTCATTCACCTATAAACAATTCAGACTTCTAACAGGAAACAGGAAATAGTATGAAATAGTAGAATTGGAATGAATAATAGAAACCACATCCTGTCTCTCCACTGGGTTCCTGTAAAGTAAAAAAAAGCTTCTTTCCACTTATAAATTAGTGTTGTTTTAAATGAAATTAATTTACATAGATCAGATCACTTAATCTCTGCATCAGATCCATTACTGAGCTTCATGGTGCAGCTTCTCCTCAGTTTAAAGAGGAAAAAACAAACCATCAGGAAACAGTAAATATGCACACGCTTCATCTCATCTCTGATTAAGTAAAAAGCTGCAGCTTCTTTGTGTTTCAGTGAGTCAGAGCAAAGAAAAGCAGTTTGTGGACAGAGATTTTAATCGGTTTCCATTAACAGAGCCTGTAGGTACAGATTAAATCTGTTTCTGTTCACTGGATCTGACGGAATCATCACACAAAAGAATTTATTCTGACAGTGAAAATTTATTATATATATGTGTGTGTGTGTGTGTGTTTCTGCAGGTCAGTCGCTGAGGCCACTGAAGTGAACCTGAACATGCGTGTGGGTTTGCACACGGGTCGCGTGCTGTGCGGCGTCCTGGGCCTCAGGAAGTGGCAATACGACGTGTGGTCCAATGACGTGACCCTGGCCAACGTGATGGAGGCCGGAGGTCTACCGGGGTCAGTGGAGGTTTGGCCAGGACTCACCTGGACCCACACGCACAAACCTTCATTTGTCGTGACTTTGTGATGTCATACGGTAGCTCCCTCCACCTGTAGGGGCTCCCAGCCCCGCCCACCTGCCCCCTCCCTCACAAGTGAACACCAGCCAATCAGAAGAGAGGCTAATGAATATTAATGAGCAGGCACAGCATTGATATAACTACACTTATTTCACTTTTTGTACATTAAATCACAAATTTATTGTATATAATGTTATATATATAGAAAAGTGCAGATATGGGAACTTTATCATCTATTTACACAGCAGATCACTGCCTGATGTAATCTAAAATATTTATTTTTTTTAATGTGAAATATTAACGGATGAAATATTCCAATGACAAATCATCTAATGCAAAATGAGAAAGTGAAAAATAATTTAAAAATCTGTTTAAAGAATCATTTTCAGGTCTCTGAAAATGTAGATTTTGTCTTCATGTTGGATTCTTGTCATTTAAAAGTCCATTTTTACCATTTATTATTTTTGTTTTTATGAAATTTACACAGAAAGTGTGATTATTTTGATTTTAAATGTCTATATATATATAAAATAACATTATCAATTTAATATGCATGGTTAAACAGAACTGTTTTCAGCCTGGTCTTAAACATTGTCAGCGTTGAGGCCTGTCTCACATTCTCTGGAAGACTGTTCCAGATTTTAGTTGTAGGTGAAAAACAACAACAAGTTAACAAGTTAGCTTGGATGCTAACAAGTTAGCACGGATGTTAGCACGGATGCTAACAAGTTAGCACGGATGCTAACAAGTCAGCACAAATGTTAGCACGGACGCTAACAAGTTATGCTAACAGGTTAGCACGGATGCTAACACAGGTTAGCGCGGATGTTAGCACGGATGCTAACAAGTTAGCACGGATGCTAACAAGTTAGCACGGATGTTAGCACGGATGCTAAGTAATTAGCACGGACGTTAGCACGGATGCTAACAAGTTAGCATGGATGCTAACAAGTTAGCACGGATGTTAGCACGGATGCTAACAAGTTAGAACGGACGTTAGCACGGATGCTAACAAGTTATGCTAACAGGTTAGCACGGATGCTAACAAGTTAGCACGGATGTTAGCACAGATGCTAACAAGTTAGCACAGATGTTAGTACGGATGCTAACAAGTTATGCTAACAGGTTAGCACAGATGCTAACAGGTTAGCAAGGATGCTAACAGGTTAGCACGGATGTTAGCACGGATGCTAACAAGTTATGCTAACAGGTAGGCACGGATGCTAACAGGTTAGCACGGTTGTTAGTACGGATGCTAACATCCTTGCTAACAGGTTAGCAAGGATGCTAACAGGTTAGCACAGATGTTAGCACGGATGCTAACAAGTTATGCTAACAGGTAGGCACGGATGCTAACAGGTTAGCACGGTTGTTAGTACGGATGCTAACATCCTTGCTAACAGGTTAGCAAGGATGCTAACAGGTTAGCACGGATGTTAGCACGGATGCTAACAAGTTATGCTAACAGGTAGGCACGGATGCTAACAGGTTAGCACGGTTGTTAGTACGGATGCTAACAGGTTAGCACGGATGCTAACAAGTTATGCTAACAGGTTAGCACGGATGCTAACACAGGTTAGCACGGATGTTAGCACGGATGCTAACAGGTTAGCACGGTTGTTAGTACGGATGCTAACATCCTTGCTAACAGGTTAGCAAGGATGCTAACAGGTTATGCTAACAGGTTAGCACGGATGCTAACACAGGTTAGCACGGATGTTAGCACGGATGCTAACAAGTTAGCACGGATGCTAACAAGTTATGCTAACAGGTTAGCACGGATGCTAACAAAGTAGCGCGGATGTTAGCACGGATGCTAACAAGTTAGCACGGAAAATAACAAGTTAGCACAGATGTTAGCACGGATGCTAACAGGTTAGCACGAAGGTTAGCACGGATGCTAACAGGTTAGCACGGATGCTAACAAGTTAGCACGGACGTTAGCACGGATGCTAACAGGTTAGCACGGATGCTAACAAGTTATGCTAACAGGTTAGCACGGATGCTAACAAGTTAGCACGGATGCTAACAAAGTAGCGCGGATGTTAGCACGGATGCTAACAAGTTAGCACGGAAAATAACAAGTTAGCACAGATGTTAGCACGGATGCTAACAGGTTAGCACGGACGTTAGCACGGATGCTAACAGGTTAGCACGGATGCTAACAAGTTAGCACGGATGTTAGCACGGATGCTAACAAGTTAGCACGGACGTTAGCACGGATGATAACAAGTTATGCTAACAGGTTAGCACGGATGCTAACAGGTTAGCACGGATGCTAACAGGTTAGCACGGATGTTAGCACGGATGCTAACAAGTTATGCTAACAGGTAGGCACGGATGCTAACAGGTTAGCACGGTTGTTAGTACGGATGCTAACAGGTTAGCACGGATGCTAACAAGTTATGCTAACAGGTTAGCACGGATGCTAACACAGGTTAGCACGGATGTTAGCACGGATGCTAACAGGTTAGCACGGTTGTTAGTACGGATGCTAACATCCTTGCTAACAGGTTAGCAAGGATGCTAACAGGTTATGCTAACAGGTTAGCACGGATGCTAACACAGGTTAGCACGGATGTTAGCACGGATGCTAACAAGTTAGCACGGATGCTAACAAGTTATGCTAACAGGTTAGCACGGATGCTAACAGGTTAGCACGGATGCTAACAAGTTAGCACGGATGCTAACAAAGTAGCGCGGATGTTAGCACGGATGCTAACAAGTTAGCACGGAAAATAACAAGTTAGCACAGATGTTAGCACGGATGCTAACAGGTTAGCACGAAGGTTAGCACGGATGCTAACAGGTTAGCACGGATGCTAACAAGTTAGCACGGACGTTAGCACGGATGCTAACAGGTTAGCACGGATGCTAACAAGTTATGCTAACAGGTTAGCACGGATGCTAACAAGTTAGCACGGATGCTAACAAAGTAGCGCGGATGTTAGCACGGATGCTAACAAGTTAGCACGGAAAATAACAAGTTAGCACAGATGTTAGCACGGATGCTAACAGGTTAGCACGGACGTTAGCACGGATGCTAACAGGTTAGCACGGATGCTAACAAGTTAGCACGGATGTTAGCACGGATGCTAACAAGTTAGCACGGACGTTAGCACGGATGCTAACAAGTTATGCTAACAGGTTAGCACGGATGCTAACAGGTTAGCACGGATGCTAACAGGTTAGCACGGATGTTAGCACGGATGCTAACAAGTTATGCTAACAGGTAGGCACGGATGCTAACAGGTTAGCACGGTTGTTAGTACGTGCTACCGTGCTAACCTGTTATGCTAACGGTTGTTAGTACGGATGCTAACAGGTTAGCACGGATGCTAACAAGTTATGCTAACAGGTTAGCACGGATGCTAACAGGTTAGCACGGATGCTAACAAGTTAGCAGGGATTCTAACAAGTTAGCACGGATAATACTATTACACTTACAATCACATTACAAGTTATTTTTATATTTTGGGTATTTGGGTTATTCTGGATAATTTGTGGTATTTTTGTTATTTGTGTGTTTTTTTTATTATCTCTCTACATATCTATATCTCTTTCATCATCATTGAGTATCTATCTAGTATATAAAGAAGTTGAACATGGCCGTGTGTGTCTCCTGCAGTAAAGTCCACATCACCAGGTCCACGCTGGACAGCCTGAACGGGGACTACGAGGTGGAGCCTGGAAACGGACACGAGAGGAACGCCTTCCTGCAGAAGCACCAGATAGAAACCTTCTTCATCGTCCCCTCGCATCGCCGCAAGGTGAATGAGCTCAGCACGGTTAACCAGACATGGAAAGTTTACTTTACTTTACTTTACTTTACTTTACTTTACTCTAGTGTTTAGTTAGTTTAGCTACTGCTGAACACATTTAACATGACAAAAACATGAAAATACTGAGCTGCAGTTTAGTTTAGTTTAGTTTAGTTAATTTAAGTTAAGGTAAGTTAAGTTAAGTTAAGTTAAGTTTACTTTACTTTACTTTACTTTACTTTACTTTAATTTAGTTAATTTAAGTTAAGTTAAGGTGAGGTAAATTAGTTTAGTTTAGTGTAGTTTAGGTAAGTTAAGTTAAATTATTCATTTTAGTTAAGTTAAGTTTAGTTTAGTTTAGTTTATTTGAGTTTAGTTTATTAAAGTTAAGTTAAGGTAAGTTTAGTTTAGTTTAGTTTAGTTCATTTAAGTTAAGTTATGTTTAGTCTAGTTAAGTTAAGTTAATTTAAGTTTAGTTTAGTTTAGTTTAGTTTAGTTTAGTTCATTTAAGTTAAGTTAAGTTTAGTTTAGTTTAGTTGAGTTCATTTAAGTTAAGTTTATTTGAGTTTAGTTAAGTTAAGTTTAGTTTAGTTTATTTAAGTTTAGTTTAGTTAAGTTAAGTTAAGTTAAGTTAAGTTAAGTTAAGTTAATTTAAGTTTAGTTTAGTTTAGTTTAGTTTAATTTAGTTCATTTAAGTTAAGTTAAGGTTAGGTAAATTAGTTTATTTAAGTTTAGTTTAGTTTAGTTTAGTTTAGTTTAGTTAAGTTAGGTTAAGTTAAGTTAGGTTAAGTTAAGTTTAGTTTAGTTAAGTTAAGTTTACTTCATTTAAGTTAAGTTAAGGTTAGGTAAATTAGTTTAGTTTAGTTTATTTAAGTTTAGTTTAGTTTAGTTTAATTAAGTTTAGTTTAGTTTAGTTTAAATTATTTAAGTTAAGTTAAGTTAAATTAAGTTTAGTTTAGTTTAGTTAAGTTAATTTAGGTTAAGTTAAGGTAAGTTAAGTTGAATATAGTTTATTTAGTTTATTATTTATTTAGTTTAGTTTAGTTTTAACTGTACCTAAACTTCAATTCTAACAACCAAGCAGCTTTAGAAGAGAATCTCAGTTCAGACTCTCTTCACCTTCTCATCGCCTCTTTTTCCTCTCTTGCGTTCCTTCTCTCTCTCCTCCTTCTTCGTCTTTCTCTCTTTCTAGCAGCAGCTTTCTGTTATAAAACATAAAACTCTTCTACATAAAATCACGTGTAACATCTCATTTTCTTTGAGATGTTTTAATCCTCTTTAACCAAACTTCATCAAAGTCTCACAGAAAATAAAGATTCTCTCTGTTTAAGCTGCATCTCTGCTGTTTATTTCCTTCATTTCCTGCTGCTTAGACTTTATTACTAAAACATGTTTAAATAGAGTGAAACAGCCTCGTGAAAAGGAAACGAGCATTTCTATAGCCTCAATACAGGGAAATTCCTGATGATGATGATGCATGTGTGAGCATGAGCATGTGGTGCACGTGCATGAGCATGTGGTGCACGTGCACGAGCACGTGGTGCACGTGGTGCACGTGCACGCGGTGCGTCCTGTGCATGACCTGCAGAGCCTGTCGTGTGCAGGGCAACTTGACTTAATGCTTGTCCCCCATCTCTTATCTGGTGACAGATATTTCCGGGATTGATTCTCTCGGATATAAAGCCCGCCAAAAAGATGAAGTTCAAAACTGTGTGCTACTTACTAGTGCAGCTTATGCACTGCAGGAAGATGTTCAAGGCGGAGATTCCCTTCTCCAATGTCATGAACTGCGAGGACGGTGATAAGGTACCGACTCAGTGTCTCTGTGACGTTTCTGTGTTTGTTCGTGCTGTGATTCAACAGACAAATCATTTTCTGGATTAATCCCATACTTAATTATTATTAATACCATAACGTGACTCATTCCTGTCTTAATTACAGACGTCTAACAAGCATTTTAATGTCATGTATAATCTGTTGTTTTCTTCAGTTATTTCTTTACATGTCAATGAACTAAGCATCAGAACAGATTCATGACTCAATGCATCAGTGGTTTTAATATTGAAATCATGGAAAACAATATGCAGCTCGGT
Source organism: Eupleurogrammus muticus (assembly GCA_036785175.1). Lineage (NCBI taxonomy): Eukaryota > Metazoa > Chordata > Actinopteri > Scombriformes > Trichiuridae > Eupleurogrammus > Eupleurogrammus muticus. The sequence goes on from JAYKQN010000034.1 coordinate 2,085,935, forward strand.
CAATTTTTTTTTCAGATTCCTTTATATTTAATATTATCATGAACATTATTTATCCATAGTTTTACATAATGCACATACAAAGTTGAATTGATGTTCTGAAGCTTTATTTTTTCAGTATTTAATGTCACCATTTTAATTTCCATAAAATAAAATTAAAATAAATTACTACAGAAACATGAGGGATTGAAAATCAAATCCTCGCTTTTGATTGGACCACAAGGAAGTGGGTGGAGCTTAGTCGTTTTTAATAATAACAACAGAGACAAGTTTTTGTAGTTTTGTAGAGTTTCACATGCGGGAAAAAACATGAATTTTTATCAGCATTGTTAGAAAAAAAATTGTCATTTCTTTTACATATATTTCGCTTAAGAGATAAATTGACAATTAACCTAAGGCTGGAAGGTTAATTTCAACTTGATAAAGATAAAGCCTGAATAAATTTTAATGCTTCAATACTATAATTTTCAGCTTTTTTGTCACATTTGTTCATAAGTAATAAATCTATATTTTCATATTAATACATTTATTTTATTTATTAGTGGCAGATTATTTGATCAGCCATGTTAAATCAACAGAAAACCAACAGTTTTCCTCCTTATTCCGTCAGTGAACCTGAATGTGGATAAATATCAAACAGCGTTTTGACCTTGTGTGAAATCCTGGCTGTAAAAATGAACTCCAGCTGTTTTTAATCCTGGTTCACAGGTGTTTTTATCTCCTATAAAGACGTGTTTAATGGTTCAGGTTAGACGTGTAGTGAAAGGTCAGTTGTATTTTCTGGGGCTAGAATCACACTGAGGATGTGTTTTACTTTTCTATTGGTTTATATCAGTGACTTTCCCTCTGTTCTTTCTGTGTTAACGTCTGTCAGACAGAGATTGGAGTGAAACAGACAAATAGAAAAAGGGAAAAAAGGCGTCAGGGTGAAGGTTGATTAGTCATTGCACATTCAGAACACACACACACACACACACACACACACACACACACACACACACACACACACACACACACACACACACACACACACATTCATATAAAGCACGAAGGCCAGAAACATGAGGGATGAATGAAGTTTGACTCTATGACTCAAAAAACAGATGAAGAAGGAAAGAAAGTGAATGAGAGATGGAAGATATGAGAGAACAGATGGGAGAGGAGGAAGTGAAAGATTAGAGGAAAAAATCAAACTCAAACACACACACACACACACACACACACACAGACAGACACACACACACACACACACACACACACAGACAAAGAGTTTAAACGTTTTGTTGGTTTGTTTCAGATTTCAATAGATGAGAAAAACACAGGAAGGTGTGATTCACCTGAATTCAACGTTTGTTGCTATGGAAACAAGTTAATGACAAAACACAGGCACAGTCACACACACACACACACACACACACACATGCTATAACTGATGCATTAACACACACACATGCACACTCACACACATACACACACACACACACACACACACACATGCTATAACTGATGCATAAACACACACACACACACACACACACACACACACAAACACACACACACACACATGCTATAACTGATGCATAAACACACACACACACACACACAAACACACACACACACACACACACACACATGCTATAACTGATGCATAAACACACACACACACACTATAAGTGATGCATTAACACACACAAGCAAACAAACACAAACACACACTTTAATTAATCCCCCCCTCCTTCCCCCCTCCCCCATGCAGCGGCGAGCCATGCGTACGGCCCCCCAGAAGCACCGGGCCCGGCCCAACGCGGCCCAGCCCCCCCTGATCCAGAACAGCCCCCGGACCCGTGTGAACCGGTACATCGGCCGCCTGATCGAGGCCCGGCAGACGGAGTCGGACACGGCCGACCTCAACGTGCTCACGCTCATGTACAAGTGCTCGGCCCGCGAGCAGAGGGTGAGTTCTATAAATAAAAACAAAAAAAACGCGTGACCCCCGCTGGCGTCTCTGACCCGCCTCTGCTCTGTGACATCACAAAGTATCACCAGGTTCCCGACGAGTACTTCACCAGCGCCGTGGTCCTCTCCCTGGTCCTCGCCGCCTTGTTCGGCCTCGTCTACCTGCTCATCATCCCGCAGTAAGCACAGCGCTCTGTGGGTGGCTGCCATTGGTTCACACACACAGGAGGCGGGGCTAGTCACACCATGTGACCAACCCTATGTTTCAACATGTTATTTCTTATATGAATTAATCATGTAAAATATATTTTTCTTACCCATCTGATATTGAGATCAATTAACTATGTGGCACCTTTTAAATGCTATTTATTTATTATTAATAATGTTATTATTATATTAAAAATATAAATATATTTTTATCCTAGGATAGCAGAGGTTTTTAGAGGCGTTTTTGGGCTTTTTAATCTTCCTCTTTGACTCTTCATCTTCTTGTCCTCCTCCCAGAGGCACCGTGGTCCTCGTCCTCCTCGTCTTCTGCATCTGTTTCCTCGTGGCCTGCATCATGTACCTGCACATCACCAGGATACAGGTAAACTCACCTGGTTGCTGCTCAGGCTGAAAAACACAAACCATCAGTACATTCGCTGAAGTATTAATGATGAAGTGTTTTCTGTGTTTATACCTCCTGTACAGCGACCTTGGGTCATAAAATGTGCTTTTTATAAATAATAGATAATGTTATTACAATTATTGTTGATGCTGCTTTATTTCTCAGTGGGAAATATTGTAGTTGTTATATGACTCTTAATATAATTTAATGTTACGTCTCAATGTGAGAAACAACAAGAAACTATAAGAGTCATTTAATTCTCTGCTCTATTTAAACCAGTTGAAGGTTAACTTCTGCTGTGTGTTATTCTAACTCTGGGTTAGTTTTTATATAGTTAAATATGATGTATTTTCTCTTGTTTTTCCAGTGTTTTCCAGGATGTCTGACGATCCAGATCCGTTCTGCTCTGTGTGTTCTCATCGTGTTGTTGATCTACGCCGTGGCCCAGGCCTGTGTGGTGAGTCCCCACAGGAATAGGATAATAGAAATATAAGAAGTAGTATTATTAGTAATATACATAGAAATATGAGTATTATTATTACCGTATTTTCACATTCCATAAGGCACCGTACTAAAAGGCTCAGTCTCAGTTCTGTGTGTCATATATACACAAATAGATATGTACACACATAAACATCTCTCACAGTCTCTGCTTTGTGATCCTCTGATCCGGTCTCTGCTCTGTGATCCACTGATCCAGTCTTTGCTCTGTGATCCACTGATGCCAGTCTCTGCTCTGTGATCCACTGATCTAGTCTTTGCTCTGGGATCCTCTGATCCGGTCTCTGCTCTGTGATCCACTGATCCAGTCTTTGCTCTGTGATCCATTGATCCAGTCTCTGCTCTGTGATCCACTGATCTAGTCTTTGCTCTGTGATCCACTGATCCAGTCTCTGCTCTGTGATCCACTGATCCAGTCTTTGCTCGGTGATCCACTGATCCAGTCTCTGCTCTGTGATCCACTGATCCAGCCTTTGTTCTGTGATCCACTGATCCAGTCTTTGCTCTGTGATTCACTGATCCAGTCTTTGCTCTGTGATCCACTGATCTAGTCTTTGCTCTGTGATCCTCTGATCCAGTCTCTGCTCTGTGATCCACTGATCCAGTCTTTCCTCTGTGATCCACTGATCCAGTCTTTGCACTGTGATCCACTGATCCAGTCTCTGCTCTGTGATCCACTGATCCAGTCTTTGTTCTGTGATCCACTGATCCAGTCTCTGCTCTGTGATCCACTGATCCAGTCTCTGCTCTGTGATCCACTGATCCAGTCTTTGCTCTGTGATCCACTGATCCAGTCTCTGCTCTGTGATCCACTGATCCAGTCTTTCCTCCAACTCGTACCACCTGTCTTATGTCTTAAACTCAGCTGTGTATCTGATTTCCTTCAGTTTAAACTGTGCTTTATCAGCGTGTCTCTTTACCATTTTCAGGTTGTTAAAACAACGATGTTCTGCATAACGCACATCCCCGTTATTTTATCTACAATCCATGCCCACACTTCCCCTACATACAGACATAGGGAGCACCAACATTTTGAAGAAAATAGAAGACTTTATTGTGCGACTTATAGTCATGAAAATATGGTATTAATTATATTCATAGAAATATATGTATAATTATTATTAATAATATACACATCACTATTAGTAGTAATAATAGTAATAATAATATGGTGAATATTATTTAAGGGGAACATGCTTTTTTTATTTTTATTTTTTTTATGGTCCTAGAATAAAGTGCTATGCACCTCTACTACATTAGGGGGCAGCAGGGTGTGAGCAGGGAGCATACAGCACAGAGTATGAGTATGAGGTGTAGACACCAAGTGACACCATGAAAACATACTTACCCAGGTGGGCTGCATGCCGTGGTTGTGGGGCGCCCCCAGCACCAACGTGTCCATCCTCATCATCGACGTGGGCGGGGCCAACCGCACCATGGCGGAGCTGCCATGTGACGGCGCCCGCTACGCCTTCCTGTGCTGCGTGGTGGGCACCGTGACGCTCACACTGTTCCTGCGCGTGTCCTGGATGCCCAAGACGCTGCTGATGCTGCTGCTCACCGTCGTGTACGTGGTCGTGTGGGAGCTCAGCGGCTTCAGGACGTCGGCGTGAGTTACACCCTGTTTGTTTGTTTGTTTATTTCAGGGTAAACAACATGTAAAACATAGAATGAATCTGTTTAACTCACTACTGCCCCCAGTGGCTGTTTAAGAAACTGCAGGTTTCAGCTGTGTTTTGTGGCCTCTTGTTTGTAATTTGTGCTAATTTAAACCATTGTAATATTATAAATAAATATTTATTTTTATATTAATATGTTTATTTTACTGTCATTAGTGACAGATTGTATTTGATGGTAATTTTAAAGGTAAAAGTGTACAGGTACTACTCGGAAAATTTGAATATCGTGTAAAAGTTGTTTTATTCGGGCAATTTAACATAAAAGGTGAAACTAATACATTTTATAGTATTATTAAATGCAAAGTCAGATATTTCAAGCTTTTATTTGTTTTGATTTTGCTCATTAGAACTTACAGCTTCAGAAACCTCAGAAAATTAGAATATTGCTTGAAATCAATTTAAAAAAGGGATTTTAAATACAAAAATGTCAGGCCTCTGAAAATAAAATGTTGCATCTGTACTTAGTACTTGGTTGGGGCCCCTTTTGAACGAATGACTGCCTTAATCCTGCGCGGCATGGATGCTACCAGGTTGTGGCACATCTCCGGTGTTATGGAAGACCAACATGCTTCAATCGCGGCCTTGAGCTCTTCTTTATTGTTTGGTCTCTTCCCGTTCAGCTTTCTCTTGGCAATGCCCCACAGATTTTCTATGGGGTTCAGGTCAGGTGAGTTTGCGGGCCAATCAAGCACAGTAATCCCATGGTTGTTGAACCAGGATTTTGTACTTTTGGCAGTGTGGGCAGGTGCCAAGTCCTGCTGGAAGATGAAATCTGCATCCCCATAAAGCTGGTCCGCTGAAGCAAGCATGAAGTGCTCTAAAATGTCCTGGTAGACAGCTGCGTTTATGCTGGACTTGATAAAGCACAGAGGACCAACACCAGCAGCTGACATGGATCCCCAAGTCATCACAGCCTGGGGAAACTTAACACTGGACTTCATGCATCTTCCATTTTGCGCCTCTCCGGTCTTCCTCCAGACTCTGGGACCTTTGTTGCCAAATGAGATGCAAAACTTGCTCTCATCAGAAAAGAGGACTTTGGACCACTGGGCAACAGTCCAGTCTTTCTTTTCTCTAGCCCAGCTAAGGCGCCTCTGGCGTTGCTTGCTCGTGAGGAGCGGCTTGACAACAGGAATACGACATTTGAAGCCCATGTCCAGCATCCTCCTGCGTGTCGTTTCTCTTGAAGCAGCAACTCCAGCTTGAGTCCACTCCTTATGAAGTTCCCCCACACTTTTGAATGGCCCTTTCCTGACCATCTTCTCCAGGCTGCGGTCATCCCTCCGGCTTGTACACCGTTTTCTTCCACACTTCTGCCTTCCACTTAACTGTCCATTAATGTGCTTTGACACAGCACTCTGAGAACATCCAGCTTCTTTTGCGATCACTTTTTGTGTCTTACCCACCTTGTGCAGGGAGTCAATGATGGTTTTCTGCACAACTGTCAGATCTGCAGTCTTCCCCATGATTGTGAATTCTTCTAAACCAAAGACACAGGCTTTTTAAAGGCTCGGGACCCTTTTGCAGGTGTTTTGGATTACTTACCTAATTAGTGTGTGACACTTTGAGCCTTTAATACTGAAGCTTTTAACAGTATTCTAATTTTCTGAGTTTTTGAATTTGAGGTTTTCTGAAGCTGCAAGTCCTAATGAGCAAAATCAAAACAAATAAAAGCTTGAAATATCTCACTTTGCTTGTAATGAGTCTATAAAATGTATTGGTTTCACCTTTTATGTTGAATTGCATGAATAAAACAACTTTTACACAATATTCTAATTTTCCGAGTAGTACCTGTAAATGCTTATGAAACTCAAGTGCAGTAGTTTCTTCAAAAACAAAAAAAAATTACAAAACATTTCATTAAAATTTTACTAGAAATTCAAAAAAATGAAAAGAAGATTGTACAAAATCATAATAAAAAGAGCTATTGTTTAAAGAAAATTTAAACAACCAAAAAAAACCCATAAGGAGCATTCAGGAAATGCATCATCAAAACTGTAAAACATGGTTTTAATGGATAATTTATTTTTATATAGACAATTTTTCCAAAGTTAAATATTCCAGTTCAGCTTTATAAATGATGGGTTTCTATTTTTTCCCTATTAAAGTTTTTTTATGGAGTTTTTCCTTGTCTAAAGTGAGGCTCTCTACAGGATGTATAAAAAGATGAATGCTGAATATCAGACATCAGACCCATCAGAGTCTTCAATAATCACTTTCAGCTCATCTTATTTCTGTCATTTCCTAATATTCAATAACACCAATACACACATCTGACCATAGATCCTGCAGATTTATAATTAGAGCTGCAAGGATTCAGTAATTAATCATTTAGTTTCTACTGTATTTTGATAATCAATTTATTAGTTTGAGTATTTTTTTAAGCAGAAAATGTCCAGATTCTCTGGTTCCAGCTTCTGTTCTCTGGTTATTTCCTGGTTTCTTTATTCTTCTATAATAGTGAACTGATGATCTTTGGGTTGTGGACAAAAAAATTTTTTTAGGTTTAATTTTTAGCATTTTTGACTCTTTAGTGTCTTCAGACTCTTTAATTGTTTCTATTTTCAACCTATAAGTCAATGTCTCATTGAGCAAAAAAGAAAATTAAAAATACTTTTGTTTAGATCTGATTGTGCATCGATAGATGATAAAATATTGTGTGATTCACATTTAAAGTTCAGCTTCTTAATTCTATTTGGCCCACATTTCCCTGATGTGAGGCGTGCAGCCTGAGGCCCGGTCCTGGACTCCGTGGGGGGTCCAGCAGCCTCCGGTTGCAGGTCTCTGTGTGGTCCTGGTCCGGTGCTGCTGACTGTGTGCTGGTCTCGTCCTCAGTGGGGGGTCCTTCCACATCCGGGGCTACGAGCCCGTCGTGTCCCTGCTGCTGTTCGTGGGGGCGCTGACGCTCCACTCCAGACAACTCGACCTCAAACTGCGCCTGGACTTCCTGTGGGCCGTCCAGGTCAGATCCATCATGTGTGCAGCTTTATAGTTTTATTTTCATAAACTGTCTGTTGCTTGGCCAAAAAACAGCATGAGGAGCTTATTTTGGCTCGGATTCATTTGGCAGCAAAAGTGTAAGAAAACTAAAACAAAAGCTGAATTTAAGCTGATAAAATGTAAGGAGCCTTAACATAAGAGGAGCATAGGTTTGTACGTATTGAAGAACAGGTTGATCCAATATGGAAAATGATTTAGAAAAACCTCAGCTCCAACACTAAATAAAGTATTTTTATCTGTAGTACAACATAAGTCAGTTTAGTGCATTGAAAAAGGTCAAATGGCACAAAATAGGTCACAACAGCTCTAAAACTGCTCTCATTCTAGTATAATGCATTTATCTAGCTGGACTGATGATTCTGCAGTATTCTAATAATATTTGCTTTATCACAGTAACACATGAATTAATTCTGACTATTTTCTAGTCAACTCACAGATTTATGTACAAAGCCCTTGTGGTGGTGGAGATTTTCCATCTTTGTTGTGGGTAGTGTCATTCCGAGCCATTTAAAGTCCATGTTTAGTGGTTGAAGCTGCAGCAGCTCGGAGGCTCCTTACTGCCCCCTGGTGGCCGAGGCTGGTTTCACGTGTATTTGACCTTCAGGCCGAGGAGGAGCGGGACGGGATGGAGAAGGTGAAGCTGGACAACAGGAGGATCCTCTTCAACCTGCTGCCGGTCCATGTGGCCCAGCACTTCCTGCTGTCCAACCCCAGGAACATGGTGAGCTCCCGAAAACCCCCCACAGTCCAAAAAGACCCTGAGCGGCAGGATCCTGACCCGTGTTGTCTCCTCTCTCTGGAAGGACCTGTACTACCAGTCCTACGCCCAGGTCGGCGTCCTCTTCGCCTCCATCCCCAACTTCAACGACTTCTACATCGAGCTGGACGGGAACAACATGGGCGTGGAGTGTCTGCGGCTGCTCAACGAGATCATCGCCGACTTCGACGAGGTGAGGCGTGGTTCACCGCGTCTGGTCTTCAGATTCAGCTGAAAACAGCAGTTTAATGCAAAGTCAACTAGAACTTTATTTAAGAAAGTCTGTGACTAGTCCATCTTTTCTGATGACGTTTATTCAAATGTTGATCATAAAAACAAACAGATATTATTCATCATTTCTGACAGATGACTCATTTATTCAGCAGCTTCTCAATAACAATAAAAAGTATGTGTGTTTCTAGTAAATCAGCTGATTATTGAGATATACTGAAAAATACTAAAAATATTTAAAAAAATTTATTACAATACAAAACATACCACAAAAAACAACCCACAAATACCAATATTATATAAAAAAAAATAAAAAAATAACAAAAATAACAAAAATAACAAAAATAACATAATCAACAAAAAGGCTAAATACACCAAATACCCAAAATATAAAACAAATACTTTTAGCAGATTCTCCCACTCAATATTTAGTATATATATATTTTTAGATATATACTAAAAAATACTAAAAATATTACAAAAACAAAACATACCACAAAAAACAACCCACAAATACAAAAAAACACAAATGCCAAAATTATTAAAAAAAAAAAAAATATCAAAAATAACAAAAATACCACAAATAAAAGGCAAAATACACCAAATACTAAAACTATAAAAATACCCAAAATATAAAAATGCCAAAGTGAACTTAACTTAAAACCAATACTTAATTCAGCAGATTCTCAATATTCAATAAACTGTGTGTGTTGTTGGAGTAAATCAGCTGATTATTGAGATATACTAAAAAATATTACAAATACAAAAGAAATACCACAAATACCAAAATTATATAAAAAAAATAGCAGAATTTCTAAAAAATACCACAAATAACAAAAATACCAAAATTTTACCAAAGTACCCTAAATATAAAAATGCCAAAAATAAAATAAAATAAATGCTAAAATGGATTTTGGACATGTTTTTTTGGAAAATAAGTGAACAAAATTGATGTATATACATTCATATATATATTATTTTAACCAAGTCCTGCTTGTTTTAACACTGTTAAAAATAATTTTTTAACTTAAAAGTTCCTGGGATTAATTATAAGTGAATTATTTCTGAATTCCTGCTCCAGAAACACCTTTGAACTCTGAAGCTTCACATGTTTATTCGTGTTTTTCAGCTGATGGATAAAGAAAGCTACAAAGACATCGAGAAGATTAAAACCATCGGCAGCACCTACATGGCGGCCGTCGGCCTCGTCCCCACCATCGGCACCAAGGTCATCACGCTTCCTGCTTCCTGCTTCCTGTTCACTCACGACGGTTAATTAGCCAGAAAAAAACTCAGGAATCAACACTCATCTCTTCTCTGCTTCACATCTTCAGGCCAAAAAGTCAATTTATGATCATCTGAGCACGATCGCCGACTACGCCATCGAGATGTTTGACGTTCTGGATGAGATCAACTACCAGTCCTACAACGAGTTTGTGTTGAGAGTCGGTGCGTGAACTCGCTGCAGTCTCAGTTTCAGCATCAGAACCCGACGCGAGGATCCTTTCAACACGTTTTAATCTGCGTTTCCTCAGGGATCAACGTGGGCCCGGTGGTCGCCGGCGTGATCGGAGCGCGGCGCCCGCAGTACGACATCTGGGGAAACACGGTGAACGTGGCGAGTCGCATGGACAGCACCGGCGTCCCCGGGAAGATTCAGGTACCTTCAATTATTAGAATAATACACCTTTAATTACTGTGAAAATGCACCTTTAAATATTATAAAAATAAACCTTTAAAAATTATAAAAACACACCTTAAGTTACTATGAAAATTCACTTGTATTTATTATAAAAGTACACCTTTAATTACTATAAAAACAAATCTGTAATTATTATGAAAATACATCTATAATTACTATAAAAATACTTGTTTAATTATTAGAAAAATACAACTTTGAATATAATAAAAATATACCTTTAATTATTATAAGTATACACCTTAAATTACTATAAAAATACACCTTTAAATATTATAAAAAATAAACCTTTTAATTTGTATAAAAATACACCTTAAATTACTATGAAAATTCACCTGTATTTATTATAAAAGCCTTTAATTATTATAAAAAAATTAAACTTGATTTATTATAAAAATTTACCTTTATTTATTAAATAAATACACGTTTAATTACTTCAAAACACCCCTTTAATTATTAAAAATAACCTTTAATTATAAAAATACACCTTTAATTACTAGAAAAATACATCTTTAATTATTATGAAAATAAACATTTAATTATTAGAAAAATACAATTTTGAATATGATAAAAATACACCTTTAACTATAATAAGAATACGCCTTAAATTACCATAAAAATACACCTTAAATTACTATAAAAAAATACACCTTTAATTTGAAAAAAATACACCTTTAAGTATTATCAGTAGTTACTTAAAGGTTATAAAATATACCCATTAATTATTAGTAGGTAGTTAAGTTTATAAGGTGCACCTTTAATTCTGGTCAGGTTAACGTTATATGGACTAAATAAACAAAATAAATTTTAAATGGATTGAGATGATGGTCGTAAACTCACAGTTTCCCTCGTCTCTCCACCTCCAGGTGACGGAGGACGTGTTCCGGCTGCTCAGCACCAACTACGACCTGGTGTGCCGAGGTAAGGTCAGCGTCAAAGGTAAAGGTGAGATGCTCACCTACTTCCTGGAGGGCAAGGTGCACGGCGTCGGCATGGTAACCACGTCCTCCGTGATGCGCTCCACCAGCCTGGCGCGACGCATCCACTCCTGCGGCAAGACGAGCGTCCCCACCAACCTGGGCGTGGCCTCGCCCGCCAGCCTCCACAGGCAGGCCCCGCCCACTTCCTGCCCGCCCGCCGCCGCTGCCGCCAGGGAGGACGAGGAGGAAGTGAAGGTCACGGACATCAAGATCAAAGCCGTGGTGGGGGCGGGCATCGCCGTGTAGACGCAGAAAACTGTCAGACACGACAGGCTCACCTGGAGCTGCCTACAACTCCCACAATTCCAGAGCTGCCGCAACAACCAGGAAGTGAGCGTCCAGAGTCACAGTCCACTCGCTTTGTTAGGGAATGGAACCGCTTTGCCACTTTTTATTTTTAGAGATAAACAACAGGAATGTCAGATCTGACGATTGGATTCCTGGTTCCTTCAGATCCAGGTGCAGCTGGTCCAGGTGGAGCTGGTCTAGGCGAAGTTGGTCTAGGCGAAGCTGGTCTAGATCCAGGTGAAGCTGGTCCAGGTGAAGCTGGTCTAGGTCCAGGTGAAGCTGGTCCAGGTGAAGCTGGTCTAGGTCCAGGTGACGCTGGTCCAGGTAAAGCTGGTCCAGGTGCAGCTGGTCCAGGTGCAGCTGGTCCGGGTGGAGCTGGTCTAGGCGAAGCTGGTCTAAGTCCAGGTGACGCTGGTCCAGGTAAACCTGGTCCAGGTGGAGCTGGTCCAGGTGCATCACCTGTTCCTGCTCCACCTGTTGAATCTGGACAATCACACTGAGGAAAACTCTGCTGATGCTCTGTCTGATCCTGATCCTGATCCTGATCCTGACCCTGATTCTGATCCTGATCCTGATCCTGATTCTGATCCTGATCCAGATCCTGAGTCTGATTCTGATTCTGCCAAGGATATATTGCATTATTGTGTAAAACCCTGTTTCTTCTGGTGTGTTTAAGCATGCATGCATGTGAGTGTATGTGTGTGTGTGTGTGTGTGTGAGTATTTCTGATTCTGAATTGTAATGACACAGCACAAACTACTTTTTATACTGGTTGAAAGTGAATATTCTTGTTGATGAGCTGAACTCTGAAGACAGTTTTTCCTGTTGAATGAAAAACCAAAGTTCTCACAGCTTTCATAGATCTTCAGTTTATTCCTTTAACATGGAGACAAAACACATTCAGCACATGAAGGGTGAACATCTGAGATGTGACTTTTTAACTTTTAAAACCCTGAAGAGACAAAATAGTGTTTTAAAAAGGTTTTTGACCAAAAACGTTTATGTAGATTCTCACTCATCCAGGTCATTGTAGTGTCAAAGGAGTTACTGTAAGCAAGTGGACTTCTTCTTGTAGCTTGAAGACGTTTCTCCTTCCATCCAGAAGGCTTCTTCAGTTCTGATGCTGGAAACCAGGGGTTTATATCTCTGGATCATCAGGTGAAACCGTGAACAACACCCTCATCCCATAAAAATGGTCCATAAGTCACGCTTGAAGGTGTGAAGTGGAATGAGAGTCGTCCTGGTCACATGATCCAGAGAACGAGTCGAGAGCAGTTAAACTTCATGTAGTAGTTCCATACGTATCTGGTCTCTCTGAAAAACTGAGAAGAATCTTCAGCAAACGCAACATCTCTGTTTATTTGAAGCCTCAGACAGTGAAGAGTGCCCGGGTTTATATATCTGAGAAACCAAACAGCCACTGCACAATGCATGGCACAACACAGGAGAGCCAGCACATCAGGACAGGACTCAGCAGGCTCTCTTCACTGCATTGTACAGCATGAACCACATTGTTGAGGTTTTGTCCTTGGGGTGGACCAGTCTCTGTCTGAGGGTGTTGCCAGATTTCAGAGAGACCAGATACTTATGGTACTACTACATGTTTCCTTCTGTTGTTTCGCTTTTCATCCCAGGAAGATTAACACAGGAGAGCCAGCACATCAGGACAGGACTCAGCAGAACATCTGCATCTACAGGAAAAGGGACACTGGACAGGTGGTTTGAGAGGGCAGTGAAGGAGGCCACCTATGTCCATTTAGAACAGGGGTGTCCAATCCTGGTCCTGGAGGGCCATTGTGAGTGCACCTGCACTGATTCAGAAAGACCAGCTCTGAACAGATCATAATCTATCTGCCTCAGACCATCCTGCTTTGACGTCTCATCCCAGGAAGTTTACCTGCTCTCAACCAATCAGAGCAGGACTCGTTCTCTGGATCATGTGACCACAGCGACTCTCATTCCACTTCACACCTTGAAGTGTGACTTATTCTCATTGTTAGTGTTGTTCAAAGTTTCACCTGATGATCCAGACATAAAAGCTCCTGGTTTCCAGCATCAGAACTGAAGAAGAAGCCAAAAACCAAACACCTGATGTGTTTCAGGTTTTAATAGAACACAGGAAGGTGTGATTTCACCTTTGTTGGAAACGAGTTAATGCCAAAACACAGTCACACACACACACACACACACTCACAGCAAAGCACACAATCCTACAAACGCACAAAGGTGTGAACTCCGTTCTTCAGCCTCTGCAAAAAATAAATGAATAAATAAATAAATAATAAATCTCCATGTTCACACGTCTCCAGCGTTGCCGTGGTGACGCCGGCGCAGCATCGTTTCTGTCGTCAACGACAACGTTCGGCGATGATCTGACTTCAGCTTCGTTTCAGTTCTCCCTCCGAGTTTGAAGCTTTAGGAAAAACGTCTCAGAAACCTCCAGATAACGTTATCAGCGTGTAGGGAACTTTTCATCTCCATCTGCAGAAGTGTAAATACATCACGTTTCAAGTTCTTTTGCCTTATTCAATAAGCTTCAGTGATTGCAACCTGCCTTTTTAGATGTATTCACTTTGATATGCAGATCATACTTTTTTTGTAAATAGCCAAAAGCTGTAAACTACGTTGTATCTTGTACAGTGTAAAGTTGGGTTATTGAATATTTTGTAATAAAGACAATATTGATGTATAAAATATCAAATGGGCTGTGTATGTCTTGTGTTTTTCCATGAAATAATACAAAATGTAATATACAAATTGTCCAGAAACACATAACAAGTGTAGGTTTCCTGTTATTTCCAGTCTATAAAGTGTGTTAATTGAACAGTTTTTATGCTGATCTGTGTGTGTAAACAGCTCAGAGATGCAGGTCAACAGGTTCTAAAACTTTCAGTTTATCTTCAGGTTCACTCAGTTCATCACGAGTCTCAAACGTCTCTGTTACTGTTCTGATGAATTATTAAATCCTTTCTTTAAGGACATGGCCGTTCATTCATAATTTATACTTATTGTTTAGTTTATACGTCTTTTAACAGAAAAAAGCAAAAAAAAGAAGCAAACAAAAGTGCAGAGTCATGATATTTTTTTCGAGCAAAAGTAAAGTCTGAAATTAATCAATGAGGGAATCTGAGGTAAAAGAAGGCTCACACACACACACACACACACACACACACACACACACACACACTTCAGATCAGAGGGTCCAGAGTAAATCAGGTCGTGACATTAAAAACATGAACATTTGTTTTAGGTCAGATTTCAACAACCAAGAGAACAAGAAATTCTTATGTAATGTTTTTTTTTAACAGATAAATTAATTCTAACTCACAGCTGATTCATTCATTCATTGACATGAACTGTATGACTGTCTCTTTTTTTCATTAGCAAATAGATTAAAAATAAAAATAAACGAGGTTTCAGCTGTTTTTAGACAAACCTGATGTGATTTTGTTAAACTTAAAGCTGCTGCACCACCTGTCGCCTGATTAAACCATTTAAAGCTTCACACCTGATTTCAATCAGCAGCTCAGCTCACTGCAGACTTTACCCAGAACACCAGAAATCCAGAACACCAGAAGACCAGAACATCAGAAGAACAGAAGACCAGAACACCAGAAGACCAGAACATCAGAAGAACAGAAGACCAGAAGACCAGAACATCAGAAGAACAGAACACCAGAACATCAGAACATCAGAACATCAGAACATCAGAAGACCAGAAATGGATTTCCAGCAGCAACAGGTGAGTTCTGAATTATTATTGATCATCTGTGATCGTCAATAATCAATAAATCTGCGTGGATACGATGGAACAGAAACTGGAGACGATTCAGAAAGAGTTGGAGCAGGAGGACGAAGCTGGAGGAACGGGAGGAGAGGAAGAGGAGGAGGAGGAGGAGGAGGAGGAAGGACAGGTTGGCATGAAAACAGAGGAGGATGGCGATGATGAAGATGAGGATGAAGACGCCCCTCTCAGAGTGATGCGACCGGGGCGAACGTCTCGTTCCTTCAGCCGTTTCCCTTTGTTGGAATCTACCAACGATGCAGAGGAAGCAGGAAAATCTTCATCGTCAGACGTGAGCTTTGAGTTCAGGGACGAGTCTTCATCTCCTGAAGAACCGGAGAGGAAGAGGAGGAAAAAGTCCAGGAGTGAAGAGCTCAGATTAAAGGTGAGATGATTTATTCTCAGATTAAACACTAGATGACAAACACTGATCATTATATATATATATATTTTTAAGCTTTCCAAATCCAGGCGACAGAAACACGAATTGAAGGAAACAACGAGCAGAAGAAACAGGAGAAGAACGTCATCTGTGAGTGAAATTAATTAATAAATTGCTTATTTAAAAAGTAGAAATATGCACTAATGTTGATTTGTTTTTTTTGTTTTTGTCACCAAGAACAAAGCTTTTCCTCCGTGGTTGAAACAGCTGATGATCGACATCGAGGAGGCAACAACACACCAGCTGCTAGTGGAATAATAAACATAATAATGTTATTATTATTATTATTAATATTATTATTATTATTATTATTATTATTGTATAACAACAACACACCAGCTTCTAGTGGAGTAACATTATATTATTATTTCATATTATTTCTATTATATATTATATGAGTTTAAGCTGATAAAGTGTAAATTAAAAAAAAACTATGTTCTTATATGTCAACTATAATTTAACTCATGTTAAGTTCGGACAGATATTTAAAGTCTAAAAGTTTATTTTCCTTCATTGTCACTGAAAAAACAAAAATAATAAAAACAGATTCAGAACAACAATGAACAGAAAATTGGGTCTAAATTTTTAGATTACTGTGTCCAGGGAAAAAAAAAGCTTCAAACGTCATAATTCTCATTAAAATTAAATCTTATCATTTTACCTTCACATTTCTACAGCAGAACATTAGTTTCTGGTTAAATCAATAACTTATTTAGCTTTGTTAGCTTGTATGAATGAAAGTGAATGATGAATGAAAATTATAATCTCTTTATATGCTGATGATACTAATATTAAAAAAAAACTGTGATTTAGATTTATTTAACATTTAATTTAATCCTAAATACTTTTTTTAATACAAAATATTGTAATTATATTTGTTCCATAAAATAAATGTTAAAATCTTGATCCAAAACATCATGTAAATAAAAATTTCCTGTAATTTACGACGTCCAGATTTCAGTTTTGGAGGAAACATCCTCTGTGTTTTTTTTCCTCTTTTAATCAGTCGTGTTTCTTTCAGAGCGACGTGACGGTCACATGTCGGACGGAACATGTGATGTCACAAGGTCCATAATGAAGTGAAGTAAATGACACACGACGGCTGTATATTTATGACAAATACTACACCGCCAGACCTGCTTCACACAAACATGTTATGATTGTGGCTCAGAAATCCATAATGTGGGGTTATGCAACAGCGAAAGGGGAACGCTCCTGTTATCAGTCTGTTGGAGATAAGCGGGACCTTCAGCAGGAGACGGGGAGACAAATAAGGTTTTAGTGTCAAAACAGTGTCACAAAGCAAAACCTGTCACGAAAACAACAGCCTTATAATCAGAGGCTGTGGAACCTTCTCAGATCAGCTGGTGATAAAAATGGTGTCCTACCATCATCTTTGTGTTTAGCTTCGCGGTGTCCGTTGTTCCTCCTGCTCTCATCTGATTGTGTTCATAACCCAGAAGTCACAAGTTCGCCCCAAAAACAGGCTTGTTTTCATGTAAAATCCATTTTATGTTCCAAAGTCAATATTGACGACGCCCCTCGTGAACCTTCGATATACGTCAAGCGGGGTCAAACGCCCCCTAACTGCGGCCGCTTTCCAAAACATATTTTATATGTGCAGACCGCGTGTCGTTGACCTCGCGGAGGTCGCGGCGCCGTATAAATCCAGGCCCCGCGCCCCCCGGCGGATCCAGGTTGAGGAGGGAAACGTCTGAAACAGGCTCGCAGGTTTTTTCTATCAGGACATGAGTGGACATCCGGAGAAGCTGCTGCTGGCCGCCGTGGTCCTGTCCCTGTGGACCGGGGCGCGGCCCGTTCCGGTGCTGGGCCCGGAGCCCATCCGCTGCGCCCCCTGCGACCCCGAGGCGCTGGCCCGCTGCCCGGAGGTGCCGGCCGGCTGCGTCCAGGTCCTGCGGGAGCCGGGCTGCGGCTGCTGCATGGCCTGCGCCCTGCAGAGGGGGGCGGCCTGCGGGGTCCACACGGCCCACTGCCAGGACGGGCTCCGCTGCAGCCCCAGACCGGGGGAGGCCAGACCGCTGCACGCCCTGACCCGGGGCCAGGGGGTCTGCACCGAGGACCCGGGACCAGGTAAGGGGTCAGGGTCTGAGCCATTGATTAGTTCCAACTAATCAATGGATTCGAGTCATTTTTCAGGGAGAAAATTCAAGTGTGAATGTCAATTTAAAAACAGGAGATATCCACGTTCTATGAGGAAATACTATCGATTATTCCATTTATGGTTAAAGCGGTTTTTATTTCTCCTTAATTAGAGGAGGAAGTTTATTATTATAAAATAAGCTGGACCTAAATTAGAATTAAAACGTTTCCTGATTCAGCTCCTTTGCTGAATAATTGGGAAAAGTAGCTGAAAACATTTCTGTGTAAAAATTTCTATGTAAAATCTAGAAAATACTGAACATAATCGATTAATGGATTTGATTAATTTTTTACTAAGAAAATATCCAAATTCCAAAAATAACAAAGTGTGAATGTCAATGAATGAAAATTCAAAATAGAAGATTTCCACATTCTATAAATAAATGCTTTCTATTATTCCCCTCATGGTTAAAGGGGTTTTTATTTCTCCTTAATTAGAGGAGAACATTTATTATTTTTCCATTAAGCGGTGTTGGTTATAGAAGAGGATCACCAAAAACCAAATTGGAGAAAGTAGCACAAAAAAATTCAGTGTAAAAAATTTCGATGTAAAATCTAAAAACTACAACTATCTACGCAGGCTGAACACATTTTAATAATCGATTAATGGATTTGAGTCATTTTTTAATTCTAAAATGTCTAATTTCTCTGGTTCCAGCTTCTGTTCTCTGATTATTTCCTGGTTTCTTTATTCTTCTATAATAGTAAACTGATGATCTTTGGGTTGTGGACAAAAAAAGACATTTTAGGTTCCATCTTCAGCTTTGGAAAACCACTCTAAATATTCACATATCTTTAATGTTTTCTCCTTTGCCCGCTCAGACGACACCGACCTGGTCCAGGACCACGGCTCCATCCAGTACCTGCTGGGCCTCAACCTTCCCGTGGACTACCAGGACACGGCTGAAGGCCACGAGAGCATCAAGGCCAAGGTCAACGCCCTGCGCAGCAAACTGGTGCAGCAGGTGAGGAGCTGCAGGTGGTTCAGCGTCTCTCCACAGGAGGGAGCCACCTGGACCCGTGGACCCGGCTCACCGCTGGTTTTTCTGTTTGTTAACAGGGTCCCTGTCACGTCGAGCTTCACGCGGCGCTGGACATGATCGCCAGCTCCCAGCAGAAACTGGGAGAGAAGTTCACAACGTTCTACCTCCCCAACTGTGATAAACACGGCTACTACAAGGCCAAGCAGGTGAGAGGCCGAGAGATTTAACCAATGAGGTCACTGCAGTTTTAGGAACTAAAACACGTTTAAATGAAAATTATAGATGCAGTAAAAGTAAAAGAGTAAAATAAAACTATCAATAATCACTGTTAATGATAATATCAGCTATAGACGATCAATAATCACTATTATTGATAATATCAGCTATAGACTATCAATAATCACTATTGATGATGATATCAGCTATAGACTATCAATAATCACTATTATTGATAATATCAGCTATAGACTATCAATAATCACTATTGATGATGATATCAGCTATAGACTATCAATAATCACTATTGGTGATAATATCAGCTATAGACTATCAATAATCACTATTGATGATAATATCAGCTATAGACTATCAATAATCACTATTGATGATAATATCAGCTATAGACTATCAATAATCACTATTATTGATAATATCAGCTATAGACTATCAATAATCACTATTGATGATAATATCAGCTATAGACTATCAATAATCACTATTGATGATAATATCAGCTATAGACTATCAATAATCACTATTGATGATAATATCAGCTATAGACTATCAATAATCACTATTATTGATAATATCAGCTATAGACTATCAATAATCACTATTGATGATAATATCAGCTATAGACTATCAATAATCACTATTATTGATAATATCAGCTACAGACTATCAATAATCACTATTGATGATAATATCAGCTATAGACTATCAATAATCACTATTGATGATAATATCAGCTATAGACTATCAATAATCACTATTGATGATAATATCAGCTATAGACTATCAATAATCACTATTATTGATAATATCAGCTATAGACTATCAATAATCACTATTGGTGATAATATCAGCTATAGACTATCAATAATCACTATTGGTGATAATATCAGCTATAGACTATCAATAATCACTATTGATGATAATATCAGCTATAGACTATCAATAATCACTATTATTGATAATATCAGCTATAGACTATCATTAAAGGATATTTTTCTACTTCTATTTTTTCTACTCTACTTATGTGAGTGGACAAATCTGCTTCATTTTATGATTATTGGAACAAAAAAAACAAAAACTGTAAAAACAAACATGTTAAACACAAACCAAAACAGCTTCCGTCACATTGATCTGTTAAATTTAACATGTACTCAGTAACATGAGTAAATGCAGTGATACACAACCACTGGACACATCTGGATGTTTTATACTCATGTTTTATCATTAAGTTAACTTATTAATAATTAGGATGTGTCTCCTGTAGTCCATCTCTGGTTTAACCTCTGCTTCCTCCTCTGTTTCCGGGTCAGTGTGAGTCGTCTCTGATTGGTCCTCCTTCCCGATGCTGGTGCGTCTCCTCCTGGAACGGGAAGAAGGTTCCGGGGTCCAGCGACGTCCTCGGTGACGCCGAGTGTCACCAGGAAGTCACCTACTGAACACGTTATCGCAGGAAAATCACAGGAAAACACAGCGTTTCCTGTATTTGACCCAACGTCAGGTGTAAATATACCTGCAGAAACCTAAGAAAAAAAAACTACGAAATGTAAAATACTATTTTCAAGGGGAAATTTCCCTTTCATTTTATTTACATGTATGTATCAAGACTTATTTATTCACTTGTATATTCTTACTTAGCATTAACCATTTGTCATTTTTAGATTTTTTATATGTTTGCCTATTTTTTTCCAATTGTAAATAGGGCAACTCTGTATACGTTTGTATTTCTGACTAAATAACTCCATTGCTCACAAACCACAGTTCTGCAGCTCTGCCAAACCTGTTTCAGAGTCTTCAGGATCACTTTTTTTTTTTTTCTCCGACTCATTCAAACCCGGCGCTGGAATAACAAGCCGCTCATTCATGCGACGTGTTGACATTGTCTGAATGTATCTCCATTGGCGTTTCCTCGATGGCTGTCGGGGGGAAATACTCAACGTGCCGCAGGTATGTGCACGGCGGCCAAGCACAAACATATGAGGCTCATCCAAGCCGCCGTGAGGTTTGAGTCGCTCTGCATACGTCTACCTCGACCCTGCAGCTCAGCACAGGATTTACCTTTTATTCTAACATCTGTTCTGTCCTATTTATTTATATATTATTGGCTTTGTTGAAATAATGTACGTGTTCTTCTAATTAAAAGTTTTATTCCATCCCGATCTGGTCTATGTCTGGTCCTTCAATTCATGGAGAAAGAAAAACTGGTATTAGTGATGAAGTCAAAACGGTCCCTCCAGGACCAGGATTGGAAAGCTCTAAGAAAGTGCACTCACCCTGTCTCCCTTGTAGCTCATGCTGTTAGGTCTCTCTACTGAAGGTGTAGACGTGTCAGTACTCAACAGTTGAAGGTTCAATCCCTCCTCCTAGCTTTTAAAGTCAGAAACCCAAATGTTGAAGGAAAGCTCTAAGGAACTTTTGAACACATGGTAAGATGGGTAGCTCAGTGTCTAGGGAAACTGAAGTGAGGTGTGGTTTCAGATCTTGGTAAGTTTTAAAGACCAACATCTAAAGTAAAGATGATATAATCCCCTGGAGAACAAAGGTCAGCATGACAAGGGCTGGTGGCCAAGGTGGTAGAGTCTCTGCCCCACATGAATACAGATGCTGGTTCGACTTCACCTCTTGACATTCTTATGAATTTAAGGCCAACATTTAATGTGAGGATGTGACCTCTTTTGAGGGACATAGTATAGTATGACTTTTTTTGAAGCACATAGTATAATATGACCTTTTTTGAGCGACATAGTATAATATGACCTTTTTTGAGGGATATACTATAATATGACTGTGAGAAGGTGATGACCCCTCCCCTTCTCACCCGTTTATAAGGGGGGAACTGGATAGCAGTGAGAGAGTTCCCCCCCAGACATGTTTGGGTGCGGGACTGGAAGCGCAATGCAAATGGAGCTGCCTGTGTGGTCCACCTGGAGCGAGGTGGATTTTTTTCTGCTGGCATGAGCGTTTTGTTTTTCTCTTTTGTACCACCGCCAATAAATGGGTTTTAGTGAGTTCCTTTGCCTCCTGTCTCCACTTCTTTTTCTGGTTGCCCTGATCCCTTTTGTGGGGCGACCACGTCGGTCGCTCACAATGACCTTTTTTGGGCGACATACTATAGTATGACCTTTTTTGAGCGACATACTATAGTATGACCTCTTTTGAGCGAAATTGTATAGTATGACCTTTTTTGAGCGACATAGTATAGTATGACCTTTTTTGAGCGACATACTATAGTATGACCTTTTTAGAGCGACATAGTATAGTATGACCTTTTTTGAGCGACATAGTATAGTATGACCTCTTTTGAGCGACATAGTGTAGTGTGACCTCTTTTGAGCGAAATTGTATAGTATGACGTTTTTTGAGCGACATACTATAGTATGACCTTTTTTGGGCGACATAGTATAGTATGACCTCTTTTGAGCGACATAGTGTAGTGTGACCTCTTTTGAGCGAAATTGTATAGTATGACGTTTTTTGAGCGACATACTATAGTATGACCTTTTTTGGGCAACATAGTAAAGTGTGACCTCTTTTGAGCGAAATTGTATAGTATGACCTTTTTTGAGCGACATACTATAGTATGACCTTTTTTGGGCGACATACTATAGTATGACCTTTTTTGAGCGACATAGTATAGTATGACCTTTTTTGAGCGACATACTATAGTATGACCTTTTTTGAGCGACATAGTATAGTATGACCTTTTTTGAGCGACATACTATAGTATGACCTTTTTTGAGCGACATAGTATAGTATGACCTTTTTTTGGGCGACATAGTATAGTATGACCTTTTTTGAGCGACATAGTATAGTATGACCTTTTTTGAGCGACATATTATAGTATGACCTCTTTTGAGCGAAATTGTATAGTATGACCTTTTTTTGGGCGACATACTATAGTATGACCTTTTTTGAGCGACATAGTATAGTATGACCTTTTTTTGGGCGACATAGTATAGTATGACCTTTTTTGAGCGACATAGTATAGTATGACCTTTTTTGGGCGACATAGTATATAGTATGACCTTTTTTGAGCAACATAGTATAGTATGACCTTTTTTTGGGCGACATACTATAGTATGACCTTTTTTGAGCGACATAGTATAGTATGACCTTTTTTGAGCGACATACTATAGTATGACCTTTTTTGAGCGACATACTATAGTATGACCTTTTTTGAGCGACATAGTATAGTATGACCTTTTTTGAGCGACATAGTATAGTATGACCTCTTTTGAGCGACATAGTGTAGTGTGACCTCTTTTGAGCGAAATTGTATAGTATGACGTTTTTTGAGCGACATACTATAGTATGACCTTTTTTGGGCGACATAGTATAGTATGACCTCTTTTGAGCGACATACTATAGTATGACCTTTTTTGGGCGACATAGTATAGTATGACCTTTTTTGGGCGACATACTATAGTATGACCTTTTTTGGGCGACATAGTATAGTATGACCTCTTTTGAGCGACATACTATAGTATGACCTTTTTTGAGCGACATAGTATAGTATGACCTTTTTTGAGCGACATAGTATAGTATGACCTTTTTTGAGCGACATAGTATAGTATGACCTCTTTTGAGCGACATAGTGTAGTGTGACCTCTTTTGAGCGAAATTGTATAGTATGACGTTTTTTGAGCGACATACTATAGTATGACCTTTTTTGGGCGACATAGTATAGTATGACCTTTTTTGGGCAACATAGTAAAGTGTGACCTCTTTTGAGCGAAATTGTATAGTATGACCGTTTTTGAGCGAAGTTGTATAGTATGACCTTTTTTGAGCGACATACTATAGTATGACCTTTTTTGGGCGACATACTATAGTATGACCTTTTTTGAGCGACATAGTATAGTATGACCTCTTTTGAGCGACATAGTGTAGTGTGACCTCTTTTGAGCGAAATTGTATAGTATGACGTTTTTTGAGCGACATACTATAGTATGACCTTTTTTGGGCGACATAGTATAGTATGACCTTTTTTGGGCAACATAGTAAAGTGTGACCTCTTTTGAGCGAAATTGTATAGTATGACCGTTTTTGAGCGAAGTTGTATAGTATGACCTTTTTTGAGCGACATACTATAGTATGACCTTTTTTGGGCGACATACTATAGTATGACCTTTTTTGAGCGACATAGTATAGTATGACCTCTTTTGAGCGACATAGTGTAGTGTGACCTCTTTTGAGCGAAATTGTATAGTATGACGTTTTTTGAGCGACATACTATAGTATGACCTTTTTTGGGCGACATAGTATAGTATGACCTCTTTTGAGCGACATAGTGTAGTGTGACCTCTTTTGAGCGAAATTGTATAGTATGACGTTTTTTGAGCGACATACTATAGTATGACCTCTTTTGAGCGACATAGTATAGTGTGACCTCTTTTGAGCGAAATTGTATAGTATGACCTTTTTTGAGCGACATTGTATAGTATGACCTTTTTCGAGCGACATACTATAGTATGTAAAGTAAATTTTTCAAATTCATAAGAATGTCAAGAGGTGTAGTCGAACCAGCATCTCTGGGCTTGTTGGAGAGAGACTCAACCACCTCGGCCACCTGCCCTCAGGATACTGACCCATGTTCTCCAGGGCCTTATATCATCTTTACTTTGGATGTTGGTCTTCAAAATTGACCAAGATTTGAACCCATGACTAAGACCTTCAAGTGCGCTTCCCTACACACTGAGCTACCCAGTCTAACACATAAGTTCTGGAAGTTTCTTACAGCTTTCATTCAACATTTGGATTCCGGACTTTAAAAATGAGGGGGGATTGAACCCTCAAATGTTGAGTCTGCAAACATGTGTCTTGTATGCTGAGCCATCAAACACCTGCTACAACAGTTTCCTTTTACAGTTTTCACACTTCCCTTATGTTGTTGGCCTTAAGAAGCTTAAACCCATTATCCTAAACCTTCAGTAGAGTGTCCTAACAGCCTGAGCTACAAGGTGAGTTCAATTTCTGCGAGCTGTTCAGTCTTTTTTTCAGGGTGTCTGATGAAAAGTATATATAGTACATGAACGATAAATAGTAAAATAGTATGTAATAGTATGTCGCTCAAAAAAGGTCATACTATAGTATGTCGCTCAAAATAGGTCATACTATACTATGTCGCTCAAAAAAGGTCATACTATACTATTTCGCTCAAAACAGGTCATACTATACTATGTCGCTCAAAAAACGTCATACTATACTATGTCGCTCAAAAAAGGTCATACTATAGTATGTCGCTCAAAATAGGTCATACTATACTATGTCGCCCAAAAAAGGTCATACTATAGTATGTCGCTCAAAATAGGTCATACTATACTATGTCGCTCAAAATAGGTCATACTATACTATGTCGCTCAAAAAAGGTCATACTATACTATTTTGCTCAAAACAGGTCATACTATACTATGTCGCTCAAAAAACGTCATACTATACTATGTCGCTCAAAAAAGGTCATACTATAGTATGTCGCTCAAAAAAGGTCATACTATAGTATGTCGCTCGAAAAAGGTCATACTATACTATTTCGCTCAAAATAGGTCATACTATAGTATGTCGCTCAAAAAACGTCATACTATACTATGTCGCTCAAAATAGGTCATACTATAGCATGTCGCTCAGAAAAGGTCAAATTATAGTTTTTGTTGAACCAACTGCAACAAAAGTAATAAAAATGAATAAAGAAGAAAAGAAATTGGCAACAGCAGGATAATTTTAATCTGCCTTTATTAGGTAAAAATAGAATTTTTAAGGTTTGCATTCCACATGCAAACAGTGATTTTATTTAAACTGTGAGTGAATGATGAATTATCTACAGAGATAATCACATTAATGGTGTGAAATGACAATAAATATGAGGAGGTTGATTACCTCCGTCTGCAGCTTGGAATCCAGCATTGAAAAAAAAAATTGGGAAAATCAAGTGGAAACACAAAAAAACACATTTACACACACATACATCATCATCGTCATCTCAAGCATGTACGTGTCAACGTAGAAAACGTCGATATGAGTTTTACATGTTTCCTCCTCTTAGACGCGTCTAATTTATGAAGTTCTTTAACAGTTCATGGAGGTTTCTCCCATCGCAGGGAATTTTTTTCCCCTCAGTTTCCTCTTGCTCTGCCTCAGTAAAAATGTCCAGCAGCAACAGACAGAAACAGCACCCGTCGACGGATCAGCACCATGGATGTTTCATAAACCTGGAGCCGTTTATTCCAATGTTAGTTATTCTTGCGTGGATCAAGAGTTCCTGACTTCATGTTTGCTCCTCGTTATGAGACCCATAAAAAGACAAGAAAAAGAAAAAGAAAAATTCACCTGCTTTTGAGGGGCGGAGCCACATCCAGGTGTATATTACTTCAATGGGATGAGGGACGGAGCCACATCCAGGTGTATGATACATCAATGGGAGGGTTAGAGCCACATCCAAATGTATAATTCATTCATGATTTGAGGGGCGGAGCCACATCCAGGTGTATATTACTTCAATGGGATGAGGGACGGAGCCACATCCAGGTGTATAATACATAAATGGGATGAGGGGCGGAGCCACATCCAGGTGTATAATAAATCAATGGGATGAGGGTCGGAGCCACATCCAGGTTAATAATACTTCTGTGGGCTGAGGGGCGGAGCCACATCCAGGTTAATAATACTTCTGTGGGCTGAGGGGCGGAGCCACATTCAGGTGTATAATGCATCAATAAAATGAGGTGCATCAATGGAATGAGGGGCGGAGCCACATCCAGGTGTATAATTCATTCATGGCTTGAGGGCTGGAGCCACACCTAGGTGTATAATACTTCCATGGGCTGAGGGGCGGAGCCACATCCAGGTGTATCAAACATTCATGGATAAAAGGGTTGGTGCCATATCCAGGTGTATAATACATTCATGGATAAAAGGGTTGGAGCCATATCCAGGTGTATAATACATTCATGGTATGAGGGGCGGAGCCACATTCAGGTGAGTAATTCATTCATGGAATGAGGGGCGGAGCCACATCCAGGTGTATCACACATCTATGTTCAGCTTGATCTCCTCGTCCCCCCCAAAAAAAGTCTCTGTTTGATTACAGTCCTCCTCGCCATGCTCCTATTGGCAGTCGGGGCGGGGGGCGTGGTCTGGCTCCTTCCCCTTCCCGTTCAGCCCAGGTAGTGGCTGCCCGTACCTGTCCACGCACCAGCAGAACCCTCGCTTCCTGCCTTTGGACGGACGGCACTGGAACAGAGAGAGAGAGAGAGAGAGAGAGGGGGCATGAAACAGGGAAAACTGCGTCCAGGAAACAGGAAACGCCGTTTCACGAGTCGACGGCGACGTTCAGACACATTAATGGTCAGATTGTGCTGAGTGGACGCAGCCTTGGCCGTCCGGCACGCTGCGGTCCTGAGCTGCTTTTATGGTCACACACACATATAGAGAGCTTTAAGGTAAACACTGACCTGGGCAAATATTTGCTTAGTCCCGTTTGTGAACAACTGAGCAGCGAGATCTATTTTCAGGAGCTGGTGGCCAGTACGAATCATCTGCTGCTGATTATACCCCACGGCTCCAAATTATGGGGACTACAAATGACTTACAGAGCTGCCCAGGCTGTTATTTCACTGCCAGTTTTACTAAAGGTCAACCTGGGCTGGAGTAAAACATGCAGCCATTCATTTCTCTGCTGCTGCACGTTATTTACTACGGATGGATTCTGCTGCACAGATTAGTAATGTTGGATTTTAAAGAGGACCATATGCATATATACACACACATATATGTGCATATATATTTAGGATAATGACAGAAATGTCATGTGGTGTAACCATAAAAAATAATGTACCACATAGTATAACTCGGAGTAAAATGGGTGTAAAAAATAATTAAAACCACATGCTATCGACTAGTTTTATATTTAAGGTGGATTAAATATTTAAAATTCTTCATTCTTTTTCCATTTAATGATACAAATGGTACAAATGGACTTTTGAATAAAAATAAATCAACATAAACCTGATGAAGAGCTGATGAATGCTTCTTAAAATTGTTTTTTAAAAGCTTTTCACTTTGTCATTTTGACCCACATACATATACATATACACACACACACACACACACACACACACACACACACACACACACACACACACACTACTGATCGATAGTATAGTTCAGGGTCACCCAGACAACTTTGTGTTTTCCATGAAAGGTGCATTTATTTGTCAAAGGATTTCAAAATAAATAGAAAATATCGTCAAGACATTGACATGGTTAAAATAAAAATGTTTTTATTCTAAATGAGTTTCTTTTGCCAAGGAATGCTCCATTTGGAGTTAAACTGTTTTTAGTCATTTCTGAGTGATCCATCTATTTAATATATTATAGTGGCGGCTGCAAATACTAAATAACGCTGTAGTTCTGCAGGACATCCCGTCCTTCAGGGATCAGGCTGCAGCTTAATAAATGAACCCGGCTGCAGCGTCCATGGAGTGGGGGGGGTGGGGGGTGTGGGGGGGCCCTGCTGCCTAAGTGGCTCCATATGAATGCGTCAGAAGCTCCGGTTTATTACAAACCCGGCGGCGGTTCAGCCCGGCGACGGCCGCCGCTCTATTTCTGTTTGCCGCTCCGGCAACGAAGTCCAGCAATTATGGGGCGAGCTCGCCGCGTGCCGGCGGCCACCTTGACGTCTGCCTCCCTGGGAGGGTTCCCGTTAACGGCCGGCGGCCCGAGGGCTTTGGCCCCTGTGGTTCTGGTTGTGGAGCCGGAGGCCCGGGTCGAACCTCAGCGGGGCGGTGATGAGGCTCTAATAAGCACGGTGGAAGCGGCAGGACGGCGAACGTCTGTAATTGAGTCGGAGGAGCCGCACCACGGCTTTTTATTAGAGATCTGCAGCCTCTGGCTTCGATTTGGAGCCTCTGGACCCCAACAGGAGGAGAAGCAGCTCCAGGTGCAGAACAGGTCCACATATTGGGTTTGTTCATTAAAATAATAAGGAGCCTCTTTTCTGATACTTTGCTCAGACGAATGAAAGGTGTGAGGTGGGCGGAGCTCTACAGGTGTATGTACAGGTATATATATATACAAACTTAAGCTCAAATAAAGGGGATTTCTTGCATTTTTCACTTATAAATTAGTATTTCACCTCAGTTTTTACTTAAATAGGACACAATAGAATTCTGGGTTTAGTTTGGAATATTCAGGAATAGTTTAGATGTGTTTTAATTAGAGCTGCAACAATTAGTCGATAAATTGATTAGCTTACAACTATCACATTTATAAAACAAGTATTTTTATAATTGATAATGTCCAAATTCTCTGGTTCCAGCTTCTCTTCTCTGATTATTTTCTGTTTTTTTAGTCTTTAATAGACTAATATACTAGTGATATATAACACTAGACTACTACTAATATTATGTTAATGTATTACTAAACTACACTAATAGACTACTGTACTAATATATTACTTATATACTACTATACGATGATATTAGGCTATTACATGAATATTAAACCTCTAATGCACCAAATATTACTTAGACATGTTAAAACAAGTTTTAAATATTTGTTGTACTTAAAATGGTCTAAATAATAGATATGTTAAAATGATTAAAAGTATAAGAAGTAGTTGTAAACATAGACTCAGGATAAAAAAATGTATAATATTAAAATTAAATTAAATGGAAAATGGAAAACAATAGTCATGTGACTTTATAAATATGTTTGTCTTTCAAAATAAAAGCCCCCTTTTACACCTAGACTTAAGCACTTTTTCACTTAAAATGAGTATTTCACCTCAGTTTTTACTTAAATATGACACAAAGAAAGTCTCCATCTATAAAGCGTATATATATATAAAGACAGATTTCCCAGCATGCCCTGCAGGAGCTTTCTATATCATAGTCATTTGTTGATGTGATTTTTGGTTTTCACTCCGTTTATTTACACATTCTAACGAAACACAAATCAATTATGGCGTCAGACTTTCTTTGTGTCTATTTAGGTAAAAACTGAAGTGAAATACTAATTTGATGAAGTCAACTTAAAAAACTTCAGAAAATGTCATTTGAAAGTCCATTTTTACCATTTATTCATTTTACAAACATCACACAGAATGTGTGATTATTATTATGACAGGAAATGTCGAATGAAAAAGAATATGAGAATAATGACACCTAGAATATCATACTCATTGATAACATGTTTTATATAATTTTTAAACCATTTTGCACTACTGAGTTTTTATATTATATTGTCTTATAATAGTTTTATATGAATTTACATCTGTGTATTAGTGTTTTAATCAGGTGTTTTTTTCTGGTGAAGTAAAACTCTTTAACAGACCTGCATATCTGGGTTTTATTTGAAGCTTCTGATTTCCAACATAATATATTTGCTATTAACAGTATAAAACATATGTCAGTGTAGCTCAGAGCTCCAAAGAACACAGGTTGGTAAAAAGATTAAATATTAAAAAGAACGTGCATCATCGTGTGTGTGTTTACCTGTCTTTTCTTATAAAAACCCTTCTTGTCACAGTTCGGGATGCGGAACCCTCTGGGAATGAGGATCTCTGTGATTTTCAAGGTGCTGAGAATACTTTCAATCTCTCTCCGACAGGGACCCTGCACACAGGAAATGACAATTACTATAGACTATTATAGACAATCAATAATCAGTATTATTGATAATATCAGCTATAGACTATCAATAATCACTATTATTGATAATATCAGCTATAGACTATCAATAATCACTATTGATGATAATATCAGCTATAGACTATCAATAATCACTATTATTGATAATATCAGCTATAGACTATCAATAATCACTATTGATGATAATATCAGCTATAGACTATCAATAATCACTATTGATGATAATATCAGCTATAGACTATCAATAATCACTATTGATGATAATATCAGCTATAGACTATCAATAATCACTATTGATGATAATATCAGCTATAGACTATCAATAATCACTATTATTGATAATATCAGCTATAGACTATCAATAATCACTATTGATGATAATATCAGCTATAGACTATCAATAATCACTATTATTGATAATATCAGCTATAGACTATCAATAATCACTATTGATGATAATATCAGCTTGTGAGAAGGTGATGAGCCCTCCCCTTCTCACCTGGTTATAAGGGGGAACTGACTAACAGAGAGGGAGTTCCCCCCCGGACATGTTTGCGTGCGGGACAGGTGACGCGACGCGTAGGACTGCCTGTCTGGTCCACCTGGTGCGAGGTGGACTTTTTCTGCTGACGTGAGCGTGTTGGGTTTTTGTGTTTTTGTACCGCGGTCAATAAATGTTTTTTATTTAGTGAGTTCCGCTGCCTCCTGTCTCCACTTCTTTTTCCGGTTGCCCTGATCCCTTTTGTGGGGCGACCGCGGCGGTCGCTCACACAGCTATAGACTATCAATAATCACTATTATTGATAATATCAGCTATAGACTATCAATAATCACTATTATTGATAATATCAGCTATAGACTATCAATAATCACTATTGATGATAATATCAGCTATAGACTATCAATAATCACTATTATTGATAATATCAGCTATAGACTATCAATAATCACTATTATTGATAATATCAGCTATAGACTATCAATAATCACTATTGATGATAATATCAGCTATAGACTATCAATAATCACTATTATTGATAATATCAGCTATAGACGATCAATAATCACTATTATTGATAATATCAGCTATAGACGATCAATAACCACTATATAGAAGCTGTGACTCACAGACTCAGCCTCCTGTCTGGTGGAGTTGTGCTGGGCAGTGATGGGGGGTCCAGGTGGATCCTCCATCTTGAAGCTCTGGGTCCTCCTCTGCTGGTCCCGCCTCAGGACCTGGGACTTGGCAGGAGGGAGGAAGGGGTGAGGTGGAGGTCTGGGGGGGTCAGGGGGTCTCTGGGTGGCAAACAGGGTCTGCAGACCTGAACCAGTGGAGTTTCTCTCCTGGTCCTGGACCTCCACGTTCTCTGCTGAGTCACAGAACAAACCAAAATTCACTTTATTCACTTTAAACTTCACTTTATTCATTTTAAACGTCACTTTATTCACTATATACAGTATAAATTTCACTTAATCACTATATACTTCACTATATTCACTATAAACAACAAGTTATTTACTATAAACTTTACTTATAACTATAAACTTCACATTATTTACTATAGACTACACTTTATCCACCATAAATTTCACTTTATTCTTTAGAAAAATTCACTTTATTCACTATAAACTTTACTTTATTCACTATAAACTTTATTTAATTTACTATAAACAACAGTTTATTCACTATAAACTTTACTTTATTCACTATAAACTTTATTTAATTTACTATAAACAACAGTTTATTCCCTATAAACTTTACTTTATTCACTATAAACTTCACATTATTTACTATAGACTTCACTTTATCCACCATAAATGTCACTTTATTCTTTAGAAAAATTCACTTTATTCACTATAAACTTCCCCTAATTTACTATAAACTTTATTTTATTTACTATGAACATCAGTTTATTCACTTTAAATGTCACTTCATTCACTATATACACTATAAATTTTACTTCATTCACTATAATTCACTTTATTCCTTAGAAAAGTTCCCTTTATTCTCTTTATATAAAACTCTTTATTCTGCAGGTTACATCTTTTAATCTCTGCAGCAACACCACGTTAAATCCAAACTTCTGAACTTCTAGAAGAGTTTTTCCTCTTTAAGCCGCGGACCCTGTGGAGCCTCCTCAACGACCCCTGGGGGTCCCCGGACCGCGCGTTGAGACCCACTGATGTTTACAATAAAAGCTTCTTTACCTGGAATCTCGTTGCGCGGTTTGCCGCTGACGCGTCTGCCGCTGACGCGCGCGTCCGCCGCGTCCGCGCAGACGCCGCGTCCCTCCAGCAGCGCGTGCAGCGGCTTGGTCTCCCCGGGCTGGAGGCGGCACGCCATCCCGGCCCCGCACCTCCCGGTGTAGACCCCGCACGGCTGGCCGCGGCGCAGCGCGCACGTCCAGCAGCAGCCGCAGCCCGGCTCGCGGACGCGCTCGGCGCAGTCGGCGGGCGGCGGTCTGCACAGCAGCCGCGCGGCCGCGTCGCACGGCTCGCATCGGATCACCGGACCCGCCGCACCTGACCCGCACAAGCACGCCAGCAGCAGCAGCGTGACGCGCAGCGCGTGCGGACAGGAAGCCATGGCGGATTCACGTGGACGGCGGATCGACATGTGAATTTATAGACGCGGCGTGATGAAGGCACACCCCCAGCTGGGCCCGGGATCCGGTCTGAACCAGACCACTTACCGGAGCCGGTGGTGCTGGTCCACTTTGTGCTGTTCGTGAATCAGAGTTTATTGTCGATCACGTGATCAAGTTGTGACGCAAACTTTAGAAATAAAAACATCATCAAGCTGCAGAAAAGACGAAAATACAAACACGTTTAAAGGAATCAATCAGATAAAAAGTTGATGAAAGCAGCTGATCTACCGACAGGGGGCGACACAGGAGTGTGTGTGTGTGTGTGTGTGTGTGTGTGAGTGTGTGAGTGTGTGTGTGTGTGTGTGTGTGTGTTAATTCCTCCTCCTCCTCAGTGATTCACTGTTACCTGATGTTAGAGGCTAAAGAGTGATTGTGATTATTTTTAACTAATTTAATTAACTACAACTACAGACCATTAATGAACTACAACTACAGACTATTAATGAACTACAAGTACAGACCATTAATGAACTACAACTACAGACCATTAGTTAACTACAACTACAGACTATTAATTAACTACAACTACAGACCATTAATGAACTACAACTACAGACCATTAATAACTACAACTACAGACAATAAATGAACTACAACTACCAACCAATAATTAACTACAACTACCAACCAATAATTAACTACAACTACAGACCATTAATTAACTACAACTACAGACCATTAATGAACTACAACTACAGACCAATAATTATCTATAACTACAGACCAATAATTAACTACAACTACAGACCATTAATTAACTACAACTACAGACGATTAATGAACTACAACTACAGACCATTAATGAACTACAACTACAGACCACTAATTAACTACAACTACAGACCAATAATTAACTACAACTACAGACGATTACCTAACTACAAGCTGTTCTCTGATTGGCCAGTAGATGATTTAGTAAAAACTTGTGAATTTACTAGAACCCCAGGTGGAGACTGAAGTTTTCAAACAACTTTATTAATAAAAAAACAAAATCACAATCAACAACTGGGAGGAGCCAGATAAGCCCCGCCCCCTTAATTAATTGGCCCCTCATGTCTGCAAAATCTAAATGATTGGCTGAAGTGTAAATATGTGAATTTACTGGAAAACTACTTTGTCATAGGTGTGTTGATTATGATAATAATATATTATATATTATTATTTTAATTATTATTATTGAAGCAGAAAATGAGTTTTATAGAATTTATGTCACTATAAAATGTTCAGTTTATAATTGATCTTTTAACTTCCACGTTATTAATCATTAATCATCATTTCAAGTTTTTTTTTCCTGATTTACATCAGGTTGGTTTTGAATTTTAAATAAAGTATTTTACCTGTATTA
Source organism: Eupleurogrammus muticus (assembly GCA_036785175.1). NCBI lineage: Eukaryota > Metazoa > Chordata > Actinopteri > Scombriformes > Trichiuridae > Eupleurogrammus > Eupleurogrammus muticus. The sequence goes on from JAYKQN010000034.1 coordinate 2,120,871, forward strand.
AAACACAATGTTAGATATTTTTAATATTCTAACTCTATTTGCTCACATTATTGTTAATAATTATTATTATCTATTCTGATTCCAGGTTTAAGTCCAATAACCTTTGTGGTTGTAGATATTACAGATTTATTATCTTTTATAGCAGAAAACAGATAAATTTGTCACCTGTTACTAATAGTAAATATTATTTGTTTGATGGAGCTGTTATTAAATTTCTCTTTAATGACTTCTCCTGTTTTTTTCTGGACTTTCACGGCTTCTTTTGACTTTAACGGGTCTCCGCTTCCTTCTTTCCCTCCCCGGGAATTCTTCACTTTCACCACCTGCAGAGGGACAGGTGTGTGTGTGTGTGTGAGGGGGCGTGGCTTATTACACCTTTCCTCCCTCTGCAGTTTTATTCTTCTCAGCCTCATCAGAGCCAAATCTGTGCAGGTGTGTGGAGGAGGTCAAATCTTCTTTTACTGAACTTCATGGATAAAGACCAGTGTGTGTGAGAGAGATTAAACCACTGGACAGATGTTGGCGCCTTCTGCTGGATGCTAGAGGATCCTGCAGGTTCAAGTCAAGTCTTTTTAGGACCATTTATATAAAACTTAAAACATGTTTCACAGACCTACCAGCAAAGTAAAATGATTTTTTTTTAAATCTGTTTGTTATTCTATATTAAATCTGTACTATGTAAAATATGTTTCCACTAAACCCTCACCCTTTTTAAAGGGTTATTTCCAAATTAAGAGTTTTTAAGAACCTGCAGGAACCCTGAAAACAGAAGTTTGCACCAGTTCTGCAGAGCTGATGTTCCTGGAACATGCAGCATCCACAACTAAAAACACACTTGTTCACATTAGCTTCAATCACTTTAAGTGGGTTTTTAATTTATTACTGTTCATATAAACGTCTTTTTTATAGGTCGTGATAAATCATGTTTGGCGAGATGAAAAAGTGAAAAACTTTATAAAATACAGTTTTAAGAAGCATTCATCAAGTCTCTGAAAATGTACATTTAGTGTTCATGTTGTTTTTTTGTCATTTTAAAGTCAATTTGTACCATTTATTTCTACAAAAATGTGATTTTTTTCAACAGAAATGTTAAATGATGTGACCTAAAAACAAAGATAAATTCTAAACATTCAATCCACCTATAATAGGTATGACAGCATGTGTTCCTACTGTTTTAAAACCACATTGTCCCTGATGCTGTTTTTATTGTTGAGTAAAGCTCTCTGTAAACCACCAGCTTCAGTAAATGTGTGTTATAGAAATAAACCTGACGCTGAAGCCGCTGATTCACGTGTTTACGGCAGCTCCTTCATCCCTGGATCACCACGCGTCGCCTCATCATCTGCTTTCTGTTTTTGAGTCTTTTCCTGGTGTCGCCTGGATGACACCAGAGCTAAAAAAAAATGGAAGCGCCGTTCAACGGATTCACGGAGACTCTCGTGTTTCCCGTTTTATTTACAGAACACATCAAACCATTCAATATACACATAAAGTGTTCACATGTTGTAGCGTGTTATGAACAGAGGTATCGTACGGGTTAGTACTGTGAGGTACAGGTTAAAGGTCACCCACATCACAACATTACAGACATGGTCAATGACAGAATGACAGAGCTTCACTGTGGTTCAGGTCCAGTCTGGAAAAAAAAAAAAAAAAACATCTTTGTTCGTCGTACGCGTCGTCCATTATTGACTTTAAATGTGAATTCCAACACTGAAGCCGTTTTAAGGAAACTGTGACAACACTAATGCGTTTTTCTCTTAATATAGCAGCAGCCTGTAACTTTAACAATAGTTAAGTACAAAGTGATGATACTGATATGTTTCTGATGCTGAGACACTGCAGTGCTGCACTAAATGAACTGATGTGTTTTTAACCAACTATATATATATATATATTTATATTTATATATATATATATAGTCAGGGTTTACTTATAATATTTCTCTATGGTTTCTCTCATTCTCTCATCACACACACACACACACACACACACACACACACACACACGCTTTAAAAGTGGTCATATTCACATATATCTTACTAGAGGAGAATTATTTAATATGTTCAGAGAAGTAGGCTATGGTTTTAAAAAAATAGACATTTTGCATTGCATAGATAAAATAAGATGTACGTAACGTAGCCCCCCCCCAAGAAAAAAAAAAAAAAAAAAAAGTCCAAATTATACAGATTTGCTGAAATGCGTAAAACACAGTGGACGCAGCAGCATAAACGTGATTCTACACGTTAATAAAAACCTTTTCTAGAAGTTTGGTTTGATGTTAGAAATAAAAATAAGAAAAAACTAAGTTTTACATGCAACACGGTGAGTTTTTCCTTGAATGTTCAGAAAAAAAATGCTTTAATAAGATATTTTGAGATGATGTAAAAGTCCTGACAGCTTCAACGTCTACTCTACACTTGATTAAAAAAATACACAATAGAAGGTTTCTCTGTGTGAAACGTGTCGTAGGGAGGTCAGGGTGTGGAGGTGAATCCAGTTGATCCCAGCTCCTCGGTCCAGAGCTCCGTCTTTCTTCCTCTACTTACTCTTCTGGGAACCGATCATCACTTTGGACACGAAGTTGACGATGGCGCTGGCCGGCTGCTCGGGGTCGTGCTCGGCGAACACGTGGCACACGTTGTCCGTGGACGTTCCGGTTTTCCTGGCCACGAAGCCGAAGATCCTGCACAGGTGGAGTCAGAGCGATTTAAACAGCAGCAGCGGCCTCAGAAAATAAACCCTAAAAAAGTAGAAAACAACCAGACGGTTCTGGTTTAATGAAACGTGTTTACTCACTTTGCTGAGGAGCAGCCGTCGTTTTTCCACCTGACGACAGAGAGAAAAATAAAGTGACGTTTGTTCAGTGGAAGTGGATGAAAGAGCTGAAGCTTTAACAGCTGCTTGTTTCTATTATTTCTATGATTGTTTCTATTATTTATGTTTGTTTCTATTATTTCTATATTTGTTATTTCTATATGTTTGTTTGTTTCTATGTTTGTTTGTTTCTATGTTTGTTTGTTTCTATGTTTGTTTGTTTCTATGTTTGTTTGTTTCTATGTTTGTTTTGTATCATTTCTATGTGCGTGTGGGTTTCTATTATTTATGATTGCTTCTATTATTTCTATGTGTGTTTCTATTATTTCTATGTGTTTATTATTTCCATATTTGTTTCTATTATTTATATGTTTGCTTCTATTGTCTGTGTTTGTTTCTATTATTTCTAAGTGCATGTTTCTACTATTTCTATGTGTTTGTTTCTACTATTTCTACATGATTGACGATAGCTTCTGTGTATCTGTTTCTATTATTTCTGTGTTTGTTTCTATTATTTCTATGTGTTTCTATCTATTGTTTCTATGTCTGTTTCTATTATTTATGTGTCTGTCTCTATTATTTCCGTGTTTGCTTCTATTATTTCTACACGCGTGTTTCTATTTTTTCTATGCATGTATTTCTATTACTTGTGTTTCTATTATTTCTGTGTTTCTATTATTTCTATGTGTGTTTATTATTTTCGTGTGTTTCTATTTTTTCTAAGTGCGTTTCTATTATTTCTACGTGTGTTTCTATCATTTCTACGTGTGTTTCTATTATTTCTATGTGTGTTTCTATCATTTCTATGTGTGTTTCTATTTTTCCTAAGTGTGTTTCTATTATTTCTACATGTATGTTTCTATTATTTCTATGTGTGTTTCTATTATTTTTGTGTTTCTATTGTTTCTATTATTTCTATGTGTGTTTCTATTATTTTTGTGTTTCTATTATTTCTATGTGTGTTTCTATTATTTTTGTGTGTTTCTATTATTTCTACATGTGTTTCTATTTTTTCTACGTGTGTTTCTATTATTTCTCGGCTGACGGAGGAGACGTTCCATCACCTCCTTAATAACAGCTTTTTCTGACGTTAACCTCTAGCCTCCTGAAACCCTTAATTGACGTGTTTTAAACGTTGAATCAGCAATGATTCTACTCACTTTCTATCCTGAGGATCCAATGCACAGTAGATGACTGTGTTGACGTTGTAATGTCTCCTGAAAAAAAGCCTGAACAGACAAAAAGGACAGTTCTGTTTATTAGAAGTAGAATCACTTTTAGTAGTTAGTGTTAGATAATCATCATATTACTGTTTAACTGGAATCTCTATAAAAGAACAAATATCAGAGTTTATGAAGGCTTAAAAATGTTCAATAAAACCTTTGATTTTCCTGAAATTTGACTAAGTTACCTGTTAATTCATTGTTAACCAAGTTTTTGTTTGTTGCTTTATTCTATTAACATCATTTACAGTGAATCAAGCAGATGAGACGGAGTGAAACGTAAAAATAGAGACGAATCAGGCCGTGAAACACAGAAATAAAATTAATTCTGTCACAGATATTTTGTTCTAAATCTGATGAAACATCCACACATCTGCATAATGGAACATTATTTTTAATTGAGTTTTTTTCAAAAAATAAAATCAGGTAAAGAATAATACGAAAAATTCAGTGGCTCCGTATACAGGAACATCACTAGGTGTAATAACTAGTATCATAAGGGGCTTTTATTTTGGAAGTTTTTAAGCCTCTATGAACCTCTGCATGTTTCATTTCCTTCTATTACACATTTGACAGCAGGTACGTGTGTTGTAGCTGTGTGTGTGTGTGTGTGTGTTCTCACTTCCTCTGGTTGTCCGTCAGCGTGATGCCCTGTGACGACACCTTGAAGTGGACCACGGTGGAGGTGGTCTGGGGGCCGGAGTTCAGGGTCATGCTGGTGGCTTTCTGCACGGCCTGGAGCCCCGTCAGAGACTCCATGTCCACGGAGCCCATGTACCACACGTTACAGGCTGCGGGGGGGACAGGGCAGGCTTTCAGGACCGGACACACACACACACACACACACACACACACACACACACTCCAACAGCTGCTTACCTGCTCCCTGCTTCAGCAGCTCAGCCGCTGAGTTGGTGACGGACTGAGAGCTGCTGGTCTCCACCACGTCCTCCAGAGGGTCTACAGATGAGAAGGAGACCACGGGTCACCTGGAGGAAACCACTGCAACCGTGTGTGTGTGTGTGTGTGTGTGTGTGTGCGTGTGTTTACCTCGGTCTGGTATAATGAGTTTACAGGGAAGAGCTAAAGGTGTGATTGAATGTTGACAGACCAGCGCCGTTAAACTTCCTGTAAAACATCGACAAGCACAATCAGAGACGTGTATGAATTGTGCTCTACAAATAAACTTGCCTTGCCTTGCCTAATAATATAATTCATAATATCACATTATTTATTTATATACAAAAAAGAAAAAAACACACAATGCAAAAGTATAGTATACGCTGTATGAAAGTAAATCCATGAGCTACAGCAACTTAAATAGTTTGTTTAAATTCAGCATAAAAGCCTCAAAATGGTCACAAAAAGTGATATTTTTATATATTTTCTGATTATAATATTCTATTAAAACTGTCCCATGTTTCAAATCTTTAAATCCACAGAGAAGAAAACTTATTTTACAGGACAAACACCAACAGAAAAGATTTAAACAGAGCATTTACTTCTGGAAAAAAAAAATGTTTTTAATCAAATAAAACTGTTAAGGTCACATTTCTTCTTTCTACTGAAAATCTGCCTCATTTCATGTTGTTTGCCCTGACACTGACAAACAAGGAAAGAAGCAGAAAATAAATATAAAAGTAAAAAACAGAAAAAAAATTAGGGAAGGGAAGAAGGAGAAAGTGGATTCATACTGTCTCCATTTACTTATTATTTCTGATGTTTGGTGTAATTATGGCAAACGGCCACACGGTGTCACTGTTGTCAGCATTAACACACAGTTTAACTCTGTTTATCACAGTTTAACCCAGTTTAACTCAGTTTATCTCAGTTAAACTAAGTTTAACTCATAATTTAACTCAGTTCAACCCAGTTTAACTCAGTTTATCTCAGTTAAACTAAGTTTAACTCATAATTTAACTCAGTTTTACTCAGTTTAACCCACCAAAGTAGGGCTCGTTGGGGCAACCCTTCAGACGAACACCTTTCTGCGTGCACTCGATCAGGAAGTGACGAACCAGTTCGTTGGACAAATCTCCTCCTGAAACACAAAAAACGAGCCGTGAAACTTCCAGAAACTCTCCCCCCCCCCCCCCCCCCCAGAGATGAATGGGATTAGATGATTCAACAGGAGCCTCTGGGGGGTGAGGGGTATGGGGGGGTGAGGGGTATGGGGGGGGTCTCCACACAAAAGCTCTGAGAAAAGATCACGCTCCTTAAGGTGGTTTTGGGTTTCACACTTTTAAGGAGCCACAAAGCGGCGGCGTGTCGTGATGTCACAAAGGTGCCGTCACGCCGCGAAGGGAACCAACACGAACAAAAGGACCAGGTGTGTGAGGAGGAACGAACGGAACAACGAGTACAGCGTGTTTCACACACACACACACACACACACACACACACACACACACACACACACACACACACACACACACACACACACTCTTAATGAAGGTTAATGTTTAATGTCCTCGGGCTTGTTTCTGTATAAAGTGACTGAGCGTGAATCTTTATTTTTCTCTCAGTCTTTTTGTTTTCAGGTTGAGTCACAGAAAAAAAAAAACACTCCTTTTATTTCTCGATCGCCAAAGACACCAGAGAAAAAGTCAAGATGCCAGATCAGATCAGATTAGAGGATGTAAGAGACAAAAACAATGTGATTTACTGCAAGTTGGGACATAAATGCTTTGCTGTAAAATATCTTAAGAGGTTAAAAACTCATGCAGAGAGACAAGATGAACTTGCCTTTTCCTTTTATTAAAATGTCCGTTAACTTGCGGTAAAAATCCCTTAACTTGAGTCCTGTCTCGGGGTTCCGTCCTGTCCTGAATGTCCTGTTTTAACTATGTGGGGCAGCAGGAAGTCGGATCCTGGATCCCAGCAGCTTTTGTGAGGATGAAACTTTATCTTCACTCTCGTCTGAAACTGGAGATTCTTTTGTGTGAGATTGTGATGTTTGACTGATCAGACAATGGTTAAAAGGGACATTTCAACCTGTCACTAAATAAAATGATTTTTTTTTGTTTTCAGGAGTGAGATAAAAAGATCAGCATCATCAGGTCTAAGTTAGAACTTCTCAGGTGAAAATAACCTGCTTTGGTAGAATTAGGCTCATTATGAGTTGAGTTATGTTAAAGTATCTAATAATCTAAGAGTTTTCTTGATTTCAGCTTTTAATTTTTACATTTAAATCTGTTTACAATGGTTTCTATTTATTATATTAACCTGCTGGTCAGAATCCTTCCATAAAAAACAGGATTTCATGTCTGCAAATTAGTTTTTTTGTATTATTTAACTATGCCGTTGTGGTTTTATTGCTAATCTGCAATAAAAAATGGCTGAAAACATGAAAAATATAAATTGAAGAGGCAGATACTTCTATGATAAGGTCATGTGGGGGTTAAACAGGGTTTAAATAAGACCTGTAAACCAGGGTTATAGACCAGTTAACTGCTGAACTCATGATGAGATGAGAAGGATCTGAGCTGTTAGAAACGAAACAAGCTTGAGAATAGAAAAGCCTGATCTGGACTCACCTTTCTTGGTCTGCTGGAGGACTGAAGGTGGAGGCGTCGCCACCTTCATGGCCAAACCGTAGGCTCCTCTGAAGGAGTGACTGTCCCTCACGATGAAGCTGCCCGGCTCCTTGTCCTTCAGGACCGAGATGGCTGTAACACACAGGACAGAGACGATGTGTTTTACTAAAAATTAAGGGAGATTTTACTGGAAGATAAATGACCTTTTCACTGGAAGAGAAGGAATTTTAAGGAAAGATTAGAGACATTTCACTAAGAGTAAGGGACATTTCACAGATTTTTTGTCCCTTTCTTTGCTCCTCCGTTGTAATAAAACACAAAGCCGTGACTCTACCTTGGTCCCTGGAGATATCCGGCTTGTACCAGAACTTGGACGTGTCCTGCACAAATTTAACCGTAACCTGTTTACAGGCCAGAACGTCTAAAAACACACGAAGAGGAAGAAGAAGAAGCAGCGTTAGACGGCGACAGCTTGTGTGGGTGTGTTTATCAGCAGGTGGGTGGTGGGCGTGGCCTCACCTGGCAGAGGGGAGGCGGGGCCAGCGTGGGCCGACAGGTCGGGCAGGACGCTGGGGAAGGGGATGCTTAGCGAGCTGCCGCTGTGGGGGCTGGAGAAGCCGCTGGGGGCGGGGGAGGCGGTGCCCAGCGACAGCTCGCCGTCCGACGCCCTCTTCTTCTCCGGCAGCAGCGGAGGCTGCTGCGGCGGCGGCTGAGACCGCCCCCGGTCCGAGGCGTCCAGGAGGTCGCCTTCCGGTGGGGAGGCGGGGTGGTCTGGACCATAACCCAGGTCGTCGTCGAAGCCGCGGCGCCCCCGCTGGCCGCTGCGGGGCGAGCTGTGGGCGTTGGGCGCCGGGTGGACGGCGTGGGGGTGGTGCAGCGGTGGCGGCGAGTGGCGTCCGTAGTCTAGGGACACGGAGTGAGGGGGCGGTGTCGACCTGGCCGAGGGGTAGCCGCTCAGAGACGAGTGGCGGCTCAGGACGGGATGATCCAACCACGGCGAGGAGCTGGAAAAACAGGAAATAAAACCATCACTGATATAATCAATAAGTTGATGATTAGATTCTGATTCGTTGAGTTATTTTTAGCTGAAAAGCTGCAACAATCAGTACATTAATATTTAACTAGTTTATTCATCTACTAATCATTTTGAGGAAACCTGTACCCGTCTGTTCGCTGCATCGTGCCCACGCCGCCGGCCGGATGCTGAGGGATCCTGGTCCTGAGGACGGAGGCGTCCGACAAACCGTCGACTGGAAGGTGACTCACGACGTCCGTGTAACCCCGAGGTTCTGAGGAGGAGCAACAGAGTCAGCGTGAAGCAAAAAGACGAAAAAACAACCACTCACAATACAAAAACCTCAGCTCCAGTCACAACCAATCGATAGCAGAGTTGAAAGGAAATGAAACCGTTACTGGCTTAAACCATCAATCTATCTGTATATCTATATATATATATATATATATAAAGGTTTTTTACTTCAAGCTTTACAATTGGAAAATAGTCAATTTAAATACAGCAATCTGATGTTAGAGCAAAATCCAGAAACTATAGACTATCAATAATCACTATTATTGATAATATCAGCTATAGACTATCAATAATCACTATTATTGATAATATCAGCTATAGACTATCAATAATCATTATTATTGATAATATCAGCTATAGACTATCAATAATCACTATTATTGATAATATCAGCTATAGACTATCAATAATCACTATTATTGATAATATCAGCTATAGACTATCAATAATCACTATTATTGATAATATCGGCTATAGACTATCAATAATCACTATTATTGATAATATCAGCTATAGACTATCAATAATCACTATTGATGATAATATCAGCTATAGACTATCAATAATCACTATTATTGATAATATCGGCTATAGACTATCAATAATCACTATTATTGATAATATCAGCTATAGACTATCAATAATCACTATTATTGATAATATCAGCTATAGACTATCAATAATCACTATTGATGATAATATCAGCTATAGACTATCAATAATCACTATTGATGATAATATCAGCTATAGACTATCAATAATCACTATTATTGATAATATCAGCTATAGACTATCAATAATCACTATTGATGATAATATCAGCTATAGACTATCAATAATCACTATTGATGATAATATCAGCTATAGACTATGAATAATCACTATTGATGATAATATCAGCTATAGACTATCAATAATCACTATTGATGATAATATCAGCTATAGACTATGAATAATCACTATTGATGATAATATCAGCTATAGACTATGAATAATCACTATTGATGATAATATCAGCTATAGACTATGAATAATCACTATTGATGATAATATCAGCTATAGACTATGAATAATCACTATTGATGATAATATCAGCTATAGACTATGAATAATCACTATTGATGATATTATCAGTTATAGATTATCAATGATGTCTATTTCCATTCCTATGAGTGAATTAGAATTAGAAATAAAGGTCAAAGGTCACTGTGAGGTCTCAGCTTCTCTGAACTCTGAAGCTGTTTTTTTTTAATTATTCTGAATCAGAATGATGTAGGATTTTATATGAAAGTCTTCACAGGCCTGAAAATACACAACTCTGGGAACAACCTCACATCCAGGGTGTGTTTCAGCTTGGATAAATCCCACAAAACAAAAACAGAACACACACACACACACACACACACACACACACACATAGAAAACCCCCAGAAAAACACTGTTGTGTCTTAAACAATCCTCGGTCAGGAACTTCCCCGCTTTTGGATTTTTGAGACGTCTTTGTTTTCGTCTCCATTTGTTGAAACCTCAAAAATTCCAGGGAAAACAATGTCGCTATTCTTAGGTGAAGCAAAAAGGAGAAAAAGAAATAACTATTCTGGTGAGATAGTGGAGACATGAAAGAAAAAAGTCTGTAATTACCTGCTGTTCACTGGGGGAAAACACCAGTTAACAGCAGAAGGAGTTCTCACATAAAAACAACATTTTTCTTAGATAATTACATCATTCATCACAATAAAGTTCCATAAATCCAAAAGTCCCCATATTGTTCCCGGCAGAAATTAAAATTTCCATGGACGACATTGTTCAGCTTCTCAGATGCTGCTGGTGAGTTTAGAACAAAACTGAAGCCAGAAAAACAATCGCTGTGTGTGGTTTGTGTCAGTTTATAAATTAGTTCATAAAAACAGCTGATAATAAAGCGGACTCACCGGGTTCCGCTCTGTAGCCTCCAAACTGCCGCAGATGAGTCAGTTCTGACAGGTTTTTCACTGAAAACACACAAAAAGGACGTTTAATTAAATCTTAGTTCAGTAAAACAACATGTAATTAAACAATCAAAATTAAAAGTACTGATTATACAGTGTAAGTATATAAAACTAATTTTACATTAGAACATTTTAATGTTGAATTGGAGGCAAATTTATGTATTTTGGGTGGTTTCATATTAAAAGATATTAGATTATATACACACTTTATTCAGCAGCTTTATGCAAATATACAGAAAATAATAGAACAGTAAATAAAAGAGTAAGAATATTAAAATATTTTTATTTTATATCAATCTTCAAGCTACATTTATTTAAAGCTTTAATGTAGCCAAGTAAAAAGTAGAATATTATACTCTAAAATGTAAAGTGTCAATTAGGATCAAATGGAAAATAAAGTGTACACGAGTACTTGAATAAACGCAATTAGTTTAATTAGTTTTTTAATTGGTTTAAATTATATTAGATATGACTATTGATCCTTTGGGACGTTCCTTTTAGGAAAACCAAATCTTTACACAACCTACACTGATAAAAGCTTAATACACACAAACTGAAACACGTCATAGAGAAAGTAATATAAATAATAAAATAAAAATAAATACATGATTGTACACAGGAGTAAGTTATTGCACGTGAAATTACTTTAAAAAATAAATAAATTACACATGGTTACATACGATCCTATATACATTATATACATCATATATTTATACATAGTATTTTATAAATAGAATATCAATATAGGGATATAATATATATAAGATACAAATGAAGCCATTGACTAATCTTAGTTTCGAGCTACTTTCTTGTTTAGTTTAGTTATTATTTATATCTAAAGATTTTTCAGCTGTTTATTTAATTTACTACATACAACAGTTTTACACAAAGTTAGAAAACACACAAAGCAGTTAAAAAAATAAAAATAAAACAATTTTTAAGTTTTAAGTTTTTTAAATCATGTAAAAATGTATTGTAACGTCATGTAAAAAAGAAAAATGTAGATTAGAAGGTAAAACATCGTCTTGTGAAATGTGGTGTGGAAAAATAAAGTAGGGACATTATACATATAGTAATATATATTATATTATACTATATAATATAGTATTATAAGTAGAGTACTTGGGTACTACTTCACGTAGTTTTTACCATAAGGCGTCGGCGGTGAGATGGGGAACGCCGGCGTTGGGGGCGTCAAGTCGCTGCCGGCGTCCACGCCACAGTCCACATCTGGAGCCACAGCTGGAGACCTGTAGTCTGCACTGTCAGCCCTGTACAACAGGGGGAGCTACACACACACACACACACACACACACACACACACACACACACACACACACACACACACACACACACACACACACACACACACACACACACACACACACACACACACACACACACACACACACACACACACACAGATGAGCAGAAACCCTCCACAGCCAGAACCAGAACCCCCGCGTCCAGCTGGGTCTGACGTTACCTGGGACTGTGGCACGCAGGAGGAGTACGACCTCTGACCCCTGTAGTCGTCCGCCCCGCCCCACCCGGACCCACAGAACCCCGGGTGATCCGTGACATCACTTCCTCGACTTCGCGTGCGTCCGTCGCCGGACTGAACAGCTGGAAACACACGGGGGGACGAGAGGAAACGCGTCATTAAACGTTACCAGGTTTTAGTGATGTCAGAAATAACAAACACCTAGAGCTGGGGGGGGTCAAACATGAGGCCCGGGGACCAGAACCGGACCACTGCAGGGTCCAATCTGGATGACGAAACTGAGGAAAAGAAAATCCTGAATATAGTTTATGAAGTAAAGTATTGTTTTATGTTAATTTATACTGGTCTGACACACTTCAGACCAAATTGCTCTGAATGTGGCTCATAAGGTAAATTTAGTTAAAGTTAAATATGTATAAGTATGAGCTTTGGTTAAGTTTACTAGGAAATATTTTTCACTCCTTTATCTGCTCCAATGTTCTTCAGATGTAATCAAATGCATTACAATAATCACCTTGGACTTAACCATACATTTATACAACTAAAAAAACAATTTGATCGTAATACAATAAACAGACATGTTCCCATGTTGGACGTTGTTTTACTGTCCAGTTTTAACCCTGAGCTGCTGCGTCGTGTTGTGAGGGAACAGCTGAGGAATGCTGGGGGGGGGGGGCTGCTGGTCTGGGGGGTCTTGGGGGGTCTGGAGTGTGGGGGGTCAGTGTTGTGACTACTCTGAAGAGGCTCCCACTCAGCACCGAGGTGTTAATTTGAGCCGGCAGAATGCTGCAGAATGCTAATGGAGCCGAGGTGTTAACACATCAGTTTAAAGGCAGGAACTCTGCCTCCTGGGGGGTCCAGAAACATTAGAAATGTAAAGTTTGGACTTTTAAATGCAGCTTTCTGGTGAGATTTGAGAGAAAAATCAGCAATATCAATAATCACTATTGATGATAATATCAGCTATAGACTATCAATAATCACTATTGATGATAATATCAGCTATAGACTATCAATAATCACTATTGATGATAATATCAGCTATAGACTATCAATAATCACTATTGATGATAATATCAGCTATAGACTATCAATAATCACTATTGATGATAATATCAGCTATAGACTATCAATAATCACTATTGATGATAATATCAGCTATAGACTATCAATAATCACTATTGATGATAATATCAGCTATAGACTACCAATAATCACTATTATTGATAATATCAGCTATAGACTATCAATAATCAATATTGATGATAATATCAGCTATAGACTATCAATAATCACTATTATTGATAATATCAGCTATAAACTATCAATAATCACTATTATTGATAATATCAGCTATAGACTATCAATAATCACTATTATTGATAATATCAGCTATAGACTATCAATAATCACTATTATTGATAATATCAGCTAGAGACTATCAATAATCACTATTATTGATAATATCAGCTAGAGACTCTCAATAATCACTATTGATGATAATATCAGCTATAGACTATCAATAATCACTATTGATGATAATATCAGCTATAGACTATCAATAATCACTATTATTGATAATATCAGCTATAGACTATCAATAATCACTATTATTGATAATATCAGCTATAGACTATCAATAATCACTATTGATGATAATATCAGCTATAGACTAGCAATAATCACTATTATTGATAATATCAGCTATAAACTATCAATAATCACTATTATTGATAATATCAGCTATAGACTATCAATAATCACTATTATTGATAATATCAGCTATAGACTATCAATAATCACTATTATTGATAATATCAGCTATAGACTATCAATAATCACTATTATTGATAATATCAGCTATAGACTATCAATAATCACTATTGATGATAATATCAGCTATAGACTATCAATAATCACTATTATTGATAATATCAGCTATAGACTATCAATAATCACTATTGATGATAATATCAGCTATAGACTATCAATAATCACTATTGATGATAATATCAGCTATAGACTATCAATAATCACTATTGATGATAATATCAGCTATAGACTATCAATAATCACTATTGATGATAATATCAGCTATAGACTATCAATAATCACTATTGATGATAATATCAGCTAGAGACTCTCAATAATCACTATTATTGATAATATCAGCTATAGACTATCAATAATCACTATTATTGATAATATCAGCTATAGACTCTCAATAATCACTATTGATGATAATATCAGCTATAGACTATCAATAATCACTATTATTGATAATATCAGCTAGAGACTCTCAATAATCACTATTATTGATAATATCAGCTATAGACTATCAATAATCACTATTATTGATAATATCAGCTATAGACTATCAATAATCACTAGTCTCAATAAAAGAGAAATAGTCTCAATAAGTAAAAAACCTCAGTTCTGATTTTAAAATGCTTTAAAAACACATGTTGAACACAAACCAAACCAGCTTCAGTCATATTGATCTGTTAAATTTAACATTTCCTCAGTAACATGAGCAGAGTCCAACTCCACTGGACACATCTGGATGTTTCATACTCACGTTTTAACATTAATTTGACTTCCTTAATTAGAATAAAACATGTCTCCTATAGTCAGGAGTAGAGAGACTGGACATTAAAACATCAAACTTCTGCCTCATCGTGACTCATTGCTGCTGCTGCTGATTCCTTCGTGTTTCTCATTCCGTACGTCCACCTCACAGAAGGTGGTTTACAACACGTGTTGATCCAGATAATCTTTAGTCAGGTAAAGGAGCAGTTCAGTATTTTTCTTTTTAACATTTAGCCTTGTTTTCCTCATTTCTACATGTATCTGAAGCATAAAGTCAGAGATTCTCCAGTATTGTTTTGCTGTGATTTTTATAATAATGTTCAGATTTAGAATGAATTAAATAAATAACTATCTGTCCTAATGGTTTCAGCAATTCTTTTTTTATAGGGCTCACAAACACATTTACA
The DNA here is from genome assembly GCA_036785175.1 of Eupleurogrammus muticus. Classification (NCBI taxonomy): domain Eukaryota; kingdom Metazoa; phylum Chordata; class Actinopteri; order Scombriformes; family Trichiuridae; genus Eupleurogrammus; species Eupleurogrammus muticus. Next base: position 2,136,244 of record JAYKQN010000034.1, read on the forward strand.
AGTTTTAGGCATTAAGAATGAGGATAAAACTTGGTAAATAGATTTAAAAAATGAAATAAAACGTAAAACTTCCAAGCATGAAGCTCATGGTTTGAACTGACTTGTGTTTTTTCGTGTTTTTCTGAGGTTTACAGATGTTTTTCTGAGGTTTACAGATGTTTTTCTGAGGTTTACAGATGACTCACTGAATACCGTAACCAGAGCTGGATTTGTTCAGGAACTATTTGTCGGACCACAGCACGGCTCTAGTAACCCTCCACCGCTGTCCGTCACAAACAGGATCAATGCTCGTTTACGAAACTTTCAAAGTAAAAGCACAGATGAATGAACTGATGATTCCACACAGGAATTTATTCAGTTTTTCTTTTTTCTACCAGGATTCAAATCTGTTAACTAACATTAAACTGAAAATCATTAGAGGTGAGCAGAAATCTGACGGGAGACAAACATTCTCTCCCAGTGATTCACTTCTAATGACACTGTTTTTCCTTTAATATGAGTCATATTACTCACCTCAGTACTATTCAGCTATATAACCAAATATTACTGACCTCAGGAATATTTGTCTGATGCATCAGTGCAACAAGAATTTACCTCAAGGAGGGAAGACTTTATAATAAAAATCATCAATAAATGGTTAATTAAACTTCAGTTAATAGTTATTTTACTGTTTTAAGGTAAAGATTTAATCTCTTGTTGATAAACACCATGTGACGCATCTATAACAATATTAACATCTATAGTTAATATTTAGACATACCATAAAATACTTATAACAGCATTTTGATGAATAAACACCAAATCTAATTTATTAAACAAAAAAAATCAAGTAAGAAGACGTGAACTGTGACGTTCCAATGATGTTAAAGATCAACCTCTAATATGATTAATTATTGATCACCATGGGTCCAGTGCATGAAATCCATACTTTCTGTGGTAAAATATGCAGAGGAAAATTCTGGAGAAGATTACAGAACTGTAATCTGGCTTTAGAAAAATGGAATTTATACGGTAGTTATATTGGTTTATTAAAAAAATGGAGGAAATCTGTTTTTTCCCCCAGTTTTGCCTTTAAAGGAATTAATCTCCTGTTTTCAAATAAACACCTGACCTGTTAGGTGATTGAAACTAATAAACACCTCGGCTGTTCTTTGGTATTTTATAGTAATGTTTTATTAGGTGAGTTAGTGAAAACAGTCACATGGAGTTTGATTCGTCCACTTACTCAAACTAGAGGCTGAACTACTTCATAAAGTCCTGCTGCATCGTTCCTAACGTGTAAATAGCGAAGCCGAGCAGCAGCAGGATTCAAAGCATTGAATCAGCAGCCACTTCTGGTGCTGGAATGATGCTCGTGTGTTGGCAGATTTGCTCAGACAAGCACGACTCAAATCAAATGGAAAAATCTTTGCCTCTGGGCTCTGTTGTTCCTCCTGGAAATTCCTCAGGCCCCATGAGTGCCCCCCTGCTACCACACACACACACACACACACACACACACTCACTCACTCACAGAACCACTACACACACAACCACCACACACATTTACATACACACACAAAACCACCACACACACACACACACACACACACACACACACTCACTCACTCACAGAACCACTACACACACAACCACCACACACATTTACATACACACACAAAACCACCACACACACACACACACACACACACACACACACACACACACACACACACACACACACACTATTACATATAACCACCACACACACACACAACCACCACACACATTAACATACACACACACACACACAAACACAGAATTACAAACAACCACACTCACACACACATTTACATAGACACACAATTACATACCACACACACACACACACACACACACACACAGCTTCTCTCTCTCTCTGCTTCACTGCTTTTCAGCTAAAAAAAACCATAGATCAACTATTTCCATAACAATTAATCGATTAATCAATAATCACCAACTATTCTGTTAACTGATTCATGGATTTGAGAGTCATTGAGTCATTTTTTTTAATTCTAAAATGTCCAGATTCTCTGGTTCCAGCTTCTGTTCTCTGATTATTTCCTGGTTTCTTTATTCTTCTATAATAGTAAACTGATGATCTTTGGGTTGTGGACAAAAAAAGACATTTTAGCTTCAATCTGCAGCTTTGGGAAAGCAAAATGAAGCAAACTACTAAGATTACTAGTGTCAATGATCAGTAGATGTTTTTGTCTGATTAGTTGTTAGCTGCAACAGGCTTTTAAACCTGAACAAGTTTGTCTTATGAAATTCCAATGTTTTTTATCACGGCACATATCGACAAGTCATCAGCTCCATCTCCTGTTAAAACGAGTCGTCCTGTTGCATCATCAACAAGCCGTCTCCACGACAACCAGAGCAACAACAACAACCACCACAGCAGCTCACGTTAATGTCACACAATCACGGCGGTAAACACAACGTGACGACTAATATTAAATATGCGACAACGCTCAGGCTGCACTTTAAGGATTTAGGAAATATCCGTATTCCTCAGGCTCTATAATCAACGGGTGATGTTCAGCAGGTCGATGACAGACGCTGCTCAATGATCCAGGTCAGATACGGACAGGTCTGAACACATCACAAACTCACTGAAAACACCTGAAAAACACCTGAAAAAACACGAAAATCTACAACACTCTCATTCTGCTGCTAAAACCAACCAGATGAAGGAGGTTTTAAATTTAACTCCTTAGTAAGCTGATGCTGTGGTTTGAGATCATGGTAGTACTAAGTTTAAAATCTCTTAAGGTTTTATAGAAGAAAAACCTTCGTTTCCATAGCAACATCACATTGTGTTTCAAGATCATTATCATCAGCAGCAGCAGCTTACCTGTCTGTCTCTCACCTGTCTGTCTGTCAGTAGCTCACCTGTCTGTCTGTCAGTAGCTCACCTGTCTGTCTTTCACCTGTGCCTGTCACCAGCTCACCTGTGTCTCTCAACTGTCTGTCTGTCTCACATCTGTCCATCAGCAGCTCACCTGTCTGTCTGTCAACCACCTGTCTGTCTCTCACCTGTCTGTCTGTCAGTAGCTCACCTGTCTGTCTATCAACCACCTGTCTGTTTGTCAGCAGTTCACCTGTCTGTCTCTCCCCTGTCTGTCTGTCTGTCTGTCTGTCAGCAGTTCACCTGTCTGTCTCTCCCCTGTCTGTCTGTCTGTCGGTCTGTCTGCAGCTCACCTGTCTGTCTGTCTGTCTGTCAGCAGCTCACCTGCCTGTCTGTCTGTCTGTCAGCAGCTCACCTGCCTGTCTGTCTGTCTGTCAGCAGCTCACCTGTCTGTCTCACACCTGTCCATCAGCAGCTCACCTGTCGGTCTATCAACCACCTGTCTGTCTTTCCCCTGTCTGTCTGTCAGCAGTTCACCTTACTGTCTCTCCCCTGTCTGTCTGTCTGTCTGTCTGTCAGCAGTTCACCTGTCTGTCTCTCCCCTGTCTGTCTGTCTGTCGGTCTGTCAGCAGCTCACCTGTCTGTCTCTCACCTGTCTTTCAGCAGCTCACCTGCCTGTCTGTCTGTCTGTCAGCAGCTCACCTGTCTGTCTCTCACCTGCCTGTCAGCAGCTCACCTGCCTGTCTATCTGTCAGCAGCTCACCTGTCTGTCTGTCAGCAGCTCACCTGTCTGTCTGTCAGCAGTTCACCTGTCTGTCTCTCCCCTGTCTGTCTGTCTGTCGGTCTGTCAGCAGCTCACCTGTCTGTCTGTCTGTCAGCAGCTCACCTGTCTGTCTCTCACCTGTCTTTCAGCAGCTCACCTGCCTGTCTGTCTGTCTGTCAGCAGCTCACCTGTCTGTCTGTCAGCAGCTCACCTGTCTGTCTGTCAGCAGTTCACCTGTCTGTCTCTCCCCTGTCTGTCTGTCTGTCGGTCTGTCAGCAGCTCACCTGTCTGTCTGTCTGTCAGCAGCTCACCTGTCTGTCTCTCACCTGTCTTTCAGCAGCTCACCTGCCTGTCTGTCTGTCTGTCAGCAGCTCACCTGTCTGTCTGTCAGCAGCTCACCTGTCTGCCTGTCAGCAGCTCACCTGCCTGTCTGTCTGTCAGCAGCTCACCTGTCTGTCTGTCAGCAGCTCACCTGTCTGTCTGTCAGCAGTTCACCTGTCTGTCTCTCCCCTGTCTGTCTGTCTATCGGTCTGTCAGCAGCTCACCTGTCTGTCTGTCTGTCAGCAGCTCACCTGTCTGTCTCTCACCTGTCTTTCAGCAGCTCACCTGCCTGTCTGTCAGCAGCTCACCTGTCTGTCTCTTACCTGTCTGTTGTGTAGTTTTCATGGTTGCCGTGTTGTTTTCGTTGAATCTGAGGTCGAGGCCGTTCGAGCACTTGCTGACGGACCCGTTGAGGTGTGTCCCGCCGCGGCCGGCCACGGGTGTGAAGGTGGGATCCAGGTCCATGATGAGCTGGTTGAGCTGGTCGATGGAGTTGTCGATGTCCATCGTCAGCGACTTGAACTCCTCGTCCCGTTTGTTGCTGTTGTTGTTGTTGAGCGCCGCCCGCTCCGTGTACGGCGCGGCATTCCTCAGGGAGTCCGCCGCCACGACCCGGGCCTCCCTCGACATGTCGGCTTTGGGTGAACCGCTGCTGTGTTTGCTGCCCACGTACCCGTCGGTGTCAGCGGCGTCCTCAGCCATGTAGGCGAACTGCTGCGCGGCGACCATCTGCTGCTGCCGCACCCAGGACTGCGTGGAGTAGCCGCCCTGCCGGTACACGTGCTGCTTGGGGACAGACGTCGCCAAGCCAGGATTGGACGAGGCCGCTGAGCCGCTCCGGGAGCCCGGGCGACCCCGCCCCCCGTCGGCATAGCCACGCTCGTACTCCTCTGGTGGGGGAGGGGCCGCGGCGTGGTGCGGCTGGCCCTGAGGCTCCTCCACCCCGGGGCTGCAGAAACCGTCCGACAGCAGCGAGTTCTGGCTGCTCTTGTGGCAGGAGGACGACAGCGTCCCCAGGCTGTCCACGCTGCGCAGGTCGTGGTGCCCCGCCATCACCTCGTCGTCCAGGATGTCCGTCTCACGCTCCTCGCGGTGGGGCCGCGGGTCACCGTTGACGTGGACCTGCGCCGGGACGACCTGCTGCCGGACGCCAACCCCGGGGCCGTGGTTGTCCATGTCCTCCGTCGACGGATCCTCCACGCCGAAGCCGCTGAGGAGCCGCCTCAGCTGGACCTTCTCCTGCGGGCTGGGGCCCTGCTGCTGGCCCGTTTTGACGTTTGGGGCGGCGCCGGCGTTGGCGGGTCGGTCCGCCCACAGCGACGTGCTGGACAGGCCAGAGTCGCTGCTGACAGAGAGGGCGTGGTCGCTGTGGTCGGGGCTGGAGGTGGCGGAGGCGGTGCGCGGCCCGCGGCCCAGCGTGGCGTCGCCACCGACAACGGCGCTCCGCTTGTTGCTCGCCACCGCCGCCGCTCTGTCCGGGGTTAGAGGCTGAGAACGAGGCGCTGGAACATAGAAGAGATGCAGCGCTTCAAACAGGCGGCTGGTACCAGCAACACGCTACACGCAGATACACACGCTGCACATAACACGCTACACGCAGACACACACGCTGCACAACACGATACACACTACAGGACAAGACTCAATAAATAAACACACATGATGTCAGCAACATCATCTGTCACAAACACAAATCACAACACAACACCACAACACCACAGATGCAACATCACATCACTCTATTGTGTTTAATAAAATAATTCGGTGCCAGAGGAAACGTTAATAACCTGAATCACAGCTCAACAAGTCAGTGATTAATCTGATCAGGTCTGCACCTGAACAGCTTCCACGTTTCATCAGCGTCGCCGTGAACATCGAGTCTGACGGACGTGGATCTCCGAGGTCTGACCCCGCATTCCTCACCCCACCGTGATTAAACCTCCCCGTCCGACCCTTGACCCCCCCCCCCGGCATATGTCCCAACAGCCCCTTTAATCTTTACGAGTAAAAAAGAAGGAACCGCAGTCAAAGAGATGAGTCAGAAATAAAGAGCTGAACATGACTCAAGACTCTTGACGTTTCTGACAGTGGAACCATGAGCTAAGGATGAAAATACCAGACCTGCATGACCCCCCCCCCTCATGTATAACCAGACCCCCCCTTGTATCCGGCCCTGAGCAGCCGGGCCTCCACAGGTCAGTTCCGCTGGGAGTTTTTCCAACAAATCCCTGTTTTTCCCCCACTCTCCCTGCTGCTGTCATTTTCTCTTCTTGAAAGAAAAAAAAAAAAAAAAACTAAAAAAAAACTCCATACCTTCACCACCGCCGCCACCAGGTGAGAGTCTGCAGGTAAAAAAAAAAAAAAAAAAAAAAAAGGAACAAAGAAGAGGGAAAGTCGACGGCGAGCGAGCGTGACTTGGAATAAACGGCGGGTCACGTCGAGGGAGGTGGAATCAAGTCTCTGCTTTTCTTTCTGGAGCCCAGAAGGTGAGAGTGTTTGCACTCCACACAAGGAGGGGGGACCTTGAGATCACCAAATAAGGGCACAGGAATGTAAACAAGCGGGGCGGGGCTTAGGGCGAGGGCGGGGCCAAGGGGGAACGCTGTAACCCGACCCTGTCGTCCCTGCATGGGGGGGCGGGGGGGCGACCCCACCGGGGAGAGAAAAAAAAGAGAGAAAGAAAGAAAGAGGCGGCGCGAGAGGATCAGAGAATGAAAACAACATTCCTGCAGCTCCACACTTTTCTCTCTCTCTCTGTAAAAAAAAGACGCTTTTTAATTAACGGGATTCTTTGCTTCTACTTGCAGCTTCTGGGCAAAAAAAAAAAAAAAAAGTTGTTTTTCTCCCACTTCTCTGTGTCACTAAAATTACAACATGTACAACATCAGCAGCAGAGAAACAGATGTTAAACTCCACTGGGTTTTTAAAAAAATGTTTTAACCAGCATTGATTAACAAACCAGTGAATATTTAACTAAATGTCTAAACCAGTGAACTTGAGGGAAAAAAAAACAGTCAAACCACTTATATCTAACAATTATCCTGTTGTTTGTTGTGGTGGATTCAGGTGGTGAATGAAACGTCCTGATGCCAAAAAGCATAATGATAATGATGATGATGATGATGATGATGATGATGAGGATTCTTCGTTTTCTCCTCCTACACGAAAGCTAAATCTGTTTGTACAGTTTGTTCAGGACAGATTGTTCCTACAGAAACAGCATGAGGGGGAAAAGCATGAAGATTCAACTGGACAAAAAAATAGATGTCACCCACAAAGGAATTAAAAAAAAAAAAGAAAAAAAAGAGAAAAGTTTTGCTTTTACTTGTTTTGAGGACTCAACATTTCAATCTGCTCCAATGCAATAAATACAATTAAATTCTGTTCTGGATATATAAATATAAAGCCAATTTAATTGGAATTAAATTAAAAAAAAGTTTAGACTACACTGAAAAATGATTTTACTGATAAAGATATTTCCATTTCTTGCTTCTGACTCTTTTTTATTCCATATTTCCTCTATTTTTACTTTAACCTTAATAAATTAATATAAATCTTCTCCCTGATTTTTTAATTAATCGTTGCTTAAATGTTGGGAAAAAAGCAAAAACTTCTTCCTCCTGTTCAAATGAAGGAGAAATGACCCGATTCGCTAAATCCAGCTCAACAACACGATATTATCGCCATATTATATTTATATTTATATATACCTGTATATATCTGTATATATCTGTATATTGTTTTTTAATTTAATTTTTTAATTTTTTTCCTTTTTTAAATTTTTAAAAACATTTTTGTAACTTTTCTAACTGCTGCTGTAGCACTGTGAATTTCCCCACTGTGGGACAATAAAGGAGCTATCTAATCTAATCTAATCTATGTTTCGTTATAACCTTAAAATCACGATATTGTTATCACGTAGTAATCAATAAATCATCACTATATCTGCGACAAAGAATGGAAAACACACAAAAAGCAGTAAAAGTGTGTTGATGCGTCAATTTCACGTGTTGTTTGTGACACTTTTTTTATTTAAATGAATATTTGGGGGCGTTTATCAATAACTAAATCACGAGAGATCACGAGTATCGCGATATTTTATAATATCGAAGTTTTGTCTCGCGACTACTGGAACATTTATTTTAACGTTTAAACTTTAACATTTAGGTTCAAGGTTTTCAAACCAGCTTAACAAAAAGACAAAAAACAACATATATTAACCATTTTTACCGTTTCAGAGCTAACGTTAGCATCACATTTAGCTTATTTTTACAGAATTAAACGGTTGGAAAGTTACGTTCTTATATTTAAGAAATAAACCAACTAACCTTGTGTCTCTTCGGTTGATTTTATCCATCAACATGTCGCCGTTTCTACTTTAATTTAATTAGTTTTAGTCCGTAATGAACTTTAACGTTTTTCCCACTTTCTTAAAGTTTTATTTTTTTGCCGCTGCGCACGACAGGAAATAGCACGTACTTTTCAAAATAAAAGCGCCTCTAACCAAAACAGGAAATGAAACATTTCTAACTTGAAACAGATAAAAATACACAACAAAAGACAACATAAATATAAACATAAAGTTCTACAAAGGAGTTTCTTCTTTAATGCAAAAACTGTTGGAAAACAGCTGCTATTTATATCACATACAAACAACATGACGTCACAATCACAAATAAGAATCACAAGCCAAGACGCAAAAATTTGAGTTAAGTATTATCACATCCTCCATGACATTCATCACCATCACATCTATCAACATCATATCAATCAACATCACATTCACCATCATCATCACATCCATCATCATCACATCAATCGTAATCATTATCACATCCATCACATTCATTATCACATCACATCCATCATCATTACATCCTCTATCACATCACATCTCTTCACTTACAGAAACCAAACTTCTCTCTATTATATAAGTACGCATTAGCTATGTATGTGTACATGTGTGTATGTGCGTATATATATGTAAATATGTAAATATGTGTGTATGTGTATGTATGTATATATGCTTTGCTTATGCATACTTTTTTCTTGCTATTTATTAGTATTTTTCTCCATTCTATGTCCATAATGCATACTGTGTATGCTGATCAACAAATTCTATAAATTTTGTACATAGTGTTGTGTATTTTTATTTTTATAGCTTTTATTTTCTTTAGCTTTTTCTTTTTTTTCTTTTCTTTACTCTGTACGCTGCAGTAACAAGCTAATATACCCGTTGTGGGATCAATAAAGTCTTATCTTATCTTATCTATTGATTCTCTCATATAGACACAAACACATATTAAAGGGACATTTCACAATTTCAATTGTTACAGATGTTAATGGTTGTTTATTAAGTTTCCAAATCCTATAACGCACACTGAAAAAAATATTGAGTAGAATTATCTTGAATTATCTTATTCCACTTTTTCCAGATAATGTTTCTTATTTTAGTTTTTCCTGATTTTGGTCAATAAAACCATATTTTAGGAAATTAACTAAAATCATGCATATCGAAAATAAGATGATTATGGATATTTATAATTCTACTTAAATATAAATATATATACTTTAACTTTTTAAGCTGTATTTTTACAGAGGGACAGTGAACAACTCAACAATCAAAACACATGTGCACACATTTGCCCACACACACACACACACACACGCACACACACGCACGCGCACACACGCGCACACACACACACGCAGATTACTGAAGAAAACCAATTGCAGTAAATGAGGTTTTCTTTTCCCAGTCTTAGCACCACAGTGGCAAACTTTTTTTTTGTTTTTGCAGCCTGTGACGGACAGAGCTGCCACAGGACTGGTGATAAGTAGATGTAGAATTCCAACAAAGCTCCCAGTCTTCCCTCTCCCATGTAGTGTTTACATGAGAAAACAAGGCTGTAAATAATAAATATCCCACATGAATGCTCCGGAATCGAGGGGAGAGAAGGAGGAAAAATAAATTGCAAACTAAATTGCTCCTTTTGCAATTTGCTTTGATGAATCTTAAATTGGAGTGTCTGCTGTTTCATTGCATTAAATTACATATGAACACGTTGGGGGTGTTTGAAATAGAAATATACAAAAAAAGGGGTTTTCATCAAGCTGAACTAAGCTCATAAAAACGCTGAATGAACCCTGGGAATGGGTGGATCTGTGTTTTAATGCCACCGAGTCGCCTCTATTCTGGGAGGCTGTTGTGAATTCTGTGGTCGAGTGGAGAGAAGCAACCACAGCTGGGACAGGGAGGCTCTGGGAGTGTGTGTGTGTGTGTGAGTGTGTGTGTGAGTGTGTGTGTGTGTGGGCACCAGTGAGAGTGTATGAGTGTGTGTGGGATGGTTAAAGCATGGCTATTCATTTGATGAAAAAACAAAATAGAAAATCTCTTGAGAACCAACAGCTCTTCCTTTGAACCCTGTTACACACACACACACACACACACACACACACACAAACCCACACACACCACTACTTGTCAAACTCATGGTCCTGAAACCTAAAGCGTTCCTCACACCAACGTCAGTTTTTAGCTTCGTTTCCGTTTCACTTCCATACGTCTGCGTTTCTAACGTTTATTCGCTGTTGCCAACGGTTACGAAAAAATAAACAAAACCAGCAGCGACTGTTAATGCAATCACACTCTGTCAATAAGGAGGAGACGACCCCACAGAGAGAGAACTGTGTGTGTGTGTGTGTGTGTGTGCATATATACACAAATATGTGTGTGTGTGTGTGTATACGTGTGCATATATACACAGATGTGTGTGTGCGTGTGTGTGTGTGTGTGTGCATATATACACAAATATGTGTGTGTGTGTATATGTGTGCATATATACACAAATATGTGTGTGTGTATGTATACGTGTGCATATATACACAGATGTGTGTGTGTGTATGTATACGTGTGCATATATACACAGATGTGTGTGTGTGTGTATGTGTGTGTGTGGATATGTGTATGTATGTGCGTGAATATGTGTGTACAGATGTGTATGTATACACACACACACACACACACACACACACACACACACACACATATACATATATATATATAAATAGGCACATGGATGTGTGTGTGTATGTTTGCATATATGCGCAAATATATGTGTGTGTATGAATATGAATATGTGTGCACATATGTGTATGCCCACACACACACACACACACACACACACACACACACACACACACACACACACACACACACGTGCCCTTTTATTTATATAAATGTGTGTGTATGAATATATGTGTGTATATCTGTGTATGTTTGCTTATATGCGCAAATATATATGTACACACACACACACATCCACGTGCCCTTTTATTTCTATAAATGTGTGTGTGTGTGTGTGTGTGTGTGTTCAGTCTAACGTCCTTCAACATCAGTATTGATGCTATAATCTCTTCTTCTGCTCATAGAAAGGGTTAGGGTTAGGGTTAGCCAAACCGACACGTTAGTTGCGTGTCCTTCGTACCGTCAGCGTCACACATGTTGCTGTAGGAGTCCCAGCGCGTCAGAGGATCCATGTTGTAGTCCACCATCACGTGGGCCCCGTTCTGCCACCCGTCAGAACCTGGACAGAACCACAGAACCACATCCATGACGGGTTCAGCCTCTGAGGATCCTGATACCTGAACTCTAAATCATTAGTTTATGGACAAAAGTGCAAAGAAAAGTTTGATTCCAGTCTCACATCTGAACAGAAAGAGAGTATTTATACTTCTATATGGACATAAAACACGTGTTATCAGTCATGGACAAAGTAGAAATACTGTCATCTTAAATACTCCACTACAAGTTAAAGTTGTAAATATAAATAGTTAATAAAGTAAAAGTACATAAGTGTTATCAGAAAAACATACTCAGAGTATTAAAAGTAAAAGTACTCGTCATGCAAACAAAGTAGTAGTGTGTGTAGTTATGCATTATGTATTACAGTAGAAAATACTGCATTTTATGTGTATCACATGGTGGCTTTATACACATAAACACTATATATACACATAAATAAAAAGTGCATAACAGTGTTTTAAAGAAATAAACCCATGGAATTTTTTTTACAATAAAAATATATTTTATGTAAAATCTATAGTATAAAGTGTAAAGTAGCTTAAAATGGAAATACTCATGTAAAGTACCTTGAATCTGTACTCAAATACAGTACCTGAGTAAATACACTCAATTATATTTCAGCAACTGCAATGTTATTAATAATAACTAATAAATAACTATTATAGAATGTGGCTTTTTAATTATAAGAACTTTTAGCTGTTCTATAAACACGTTTCCATGTTTCACAGTTGTGATGTCACAACTACACATTCACAGTCAATTAACTGAGCCAATCAAAGTCATTCAGATTAATAAGAAACACAGTAATGGTTTATGTCTTTAAACCTCAAAAAATATCAGATTAGTGATCAAAACTCAAAAGAAAAAACAGGAAAAGTGTGAAATATTTAACATTTAACTTTCACAAATGAGGGTGAAGTCTTGGAATTTAAATGGAATAAATATATTATTATCAGAAGTCTTCCTATTCCTTAAAAATGGTCTTGTTATATATTGATAATAAGAGAAAATCAACCCATAAAAGGTTTTATTAGAGCTTTTCTGCCTGAAGCTGTTTATTCATCATTTTTATAGTTGACTGACTGGAAACGGCTCATTTTTTATTTTTTTTTATTTTATTTACAAAAACCAACACAAAGCTTTGAGGTTTTAACAGAGAAACTGGAAAACCTACACGGAGACTAAACTCAGGCAGGTTGGAAGCGTGTGAGTCACGCTTCACGCTGCGTTTCCCTCAGAAGCTTCAACATCCTGATAAATTCAAGAAATCAGCAGGAGGTGGAGGGGGAGGACGCCACGGGAACGAGGGGAAGAGAGGGGGAAAAGAAGCAGGAGAGAAGCGGGAGGGAAGAAGGAAAGAAGCAGAGAAGCAGCGTCCAACACTAGGAGATTGTACCTTGAATCTTCTCTGGTCCCTCGGAGAAAACCAGCTCCACTTTACCGTAATCTGGGAATCTGGGATCTGGAAAATAAAACAGGAGGATCAGGACGAGTGGAAAAGGAAATCTTGCTGGTTGGATTGTCTCATGCACACGTAACATGTTTGGAAAAATAAAAAGATGATTGATGTGAAGGAGCCAGATGTAAATGAGGAGCAGACATCATCAGATCAACACCAACAAACAGGATGTACATCAGACTGGATTGATTCTTATAAACACCTTAAATACCATCACCAACATAGAAAACAATTAAATCAATACTTCTACACACCATTGATGTTGCTAAAAAGTGCACATGTTTATCAAGAGCAGATTAGATGCACATGGATATTTAAAAAATGAAAATAATAAATAATAAGAAGAAGAAGAATAAGATAAGATATTCCTTTATTTGTTCCACAGTGGGAAAAATGCATTAGCAACAGCAGCAGAGAAAAGCAAGAAAAGTGAGATTGTGTACAGAATTATACACACACACACACACATATATATATATATATATACACATATACACATGTATATACACATATATATATATATATATATATATATATATATATATATATATATATATATACACATATATATACACATACATACATATATATATGGATATGTGTGTATATATATATAAATATATATACATATATATACGTATATATATGTGTAGATATATATATATATATATATATATATATATATATATATATATATATACACATACACATATATATATATACATATACACACACACGCACATTATTATATACATATATATACATACATCCATCCATCCATTGTCTATCCCGCTTATTCCCTTTCGGGGTCGCAGGGGTCTGCTGGAGCCTATCCCAGCGCGTTAAGGCGAGAGGCAGGGGGATACACCCCAGATGGTCGCCAGCCAATCGTGGGGCACACACACCATTCACACACCATTCACACACACACTCACACCTATGGGCAATTTAGATTTGCCAATTAACCTGAGCATGTTTTGTATTGTGGGAGGAAACCGGAGTACCCGGTGAAAACCCACGCAGACACGGGGAGAACATGCAAACTCCACACAGAAAGGTCCCAGACCCAGGCCCCAAGGCGGTCTTGAACCTGCGACCTTCTTGCTGTGAGGCAACAGTGCTACCCACTGCTCCACCGTGTCGCCCTATATACATACATATATAATCAAATATAGAATATATTACAGGCTGCACTGTATAGTTTGTTTTTATCAGTGTTTTTTGTAAAGTCTCAATAAACATTACATAGAGAATATGAACATATATGACTCAAGCTACTGAATAAAAGGATATGTTATGAGTGATTATTGATTTTGCTCTGAATTCTGGTGAAAACGCAGCTTAGCTGGTGTTTTCCAGCCGAGCCCTGAACCTGTGAACAGCGTGGCGTTCCAGTGTGAACCGCCGCTGCAGGTCCAGACCTGTCGCTGAGGCGTGTTTCCTACCTTTGTTGGCCGCCTCCATGTCTTCCTTGTGGAACATCAGGCTGTAGCCCTGCACCGCTCCCGTGTGGAACTGGAGCCGGAAAACCACCTCCCGCTCCAGGGAAACGTCGCTCTTGTGGTAACATTTGATCTGAAAGAAAAAATGCACAAAAAAAGATGAAGGCAAACTACGAAGATCGTAGGATTCTCAAACAGAAAAAGCAGCATTTCTGTACCATGATGTCTCCTTTCAGCAGCTGTGCAGGTTCCAGGCTGATGCAGACTCGGCCTCTGTGGCCTGGACTGATGACACTGACCAGAGCAGCAGAAACTCACAATTCAAACCAACTCTGAACCAAACGCATCGCTACTTCCATGCAACACAACAAGACTTACTAGACTCCAGATGAATAAACCGCCTGCATCCCCTGGTAAACTTTGATGTAAGGTCGACACACTGTGGGAATGAACATAACATAAAGACAAGATGTTTGATGTTGTCATGAGAAGATTCTGAGATTATTCTGCTCACAACTGAGCTGTGATGATAATGAAGGTTTAAACTTTTGATGCGTCGACGACTTCTGTCGTTTCACTGAAACGAGTGAAAACGGCAAAACATCAATTTTCATGCAAACGAGGGCGTGAGTCCTGGTGGATTTACTGTTATTTACTGCTGTGTGTGTGTGTGTGTGTGTGTGTGTGTGTGTGTGTGTGTGTGGACTTCACCTCCGCCGGCGTCGAAGCTGGGAATCCCGTGGAGGACGACGCGGTGCAGGAACAGCGGCGCAGCGTTGATCTTCATGGAGCCGCTCAGCAGGCTGTTGAGGATCCACACGTACCTGAGCACAAAGGTTATTCATAAAATAATATAACTCATATGGGGTTAAATAAAGGAATAAATATCACAGCTGACAACACTGGGAACCAAACACTGAATCTGCTGCACTGAAAACTGTCAGTACTGAAATAAATACAGTTACAAAACGATGAAATAAATAAAGTTACAAAAGTGTCGAATTAAATAAAGTTACAAAAGCGTCAAAATAAATAAAGTTACGAAAGCGTTGAATTAAATAAAGTTACAAAAGCGTCGAAATAAATAAAGTTATAAAAGCGTTGAATTAAATAAAGTTACAAAAGCGTCGAAATAAATAAAGTTATAAAAGCGTTGAATTAAATAAAGTTACAAAAGCGTCGAATTAAATAAAGTTACAAAAGCATCGAATTAAATAAAGTTACAAAAGCGTCGAAATAAATAAAGTTATAAAAGCGTTGAATTAAATAAAGTTACAAAAGCATCGAATTAAATAAAGTTACAAAAGCATCGAATTAAATAAAGTTATAAAAGCGTTGAATTAAATAAAGTTACAAAACGATGAAATAAATAAAGTTACAAATCGATGAAATAAATAAAGTTACAAAAGCGTTGAATTAAATAAAGTTACAAAAGCGTCGAATTAAATAAAGTTACAAAAGCATCGAATTAAATAAAGTTACAAAAGCGTCGAATTAAATAAAGTTACAAAAGCATCGAATTAAATAAAGTTACAAAAGCATCGAATTAAATAAAGTTACAAAAGCATCGAATTAAATAAAGTTATAAAAGCGTTGAATTAAATAAAGTTACAAAACGATGAAATAAATAAAGTTACAAATCGATGAAATAAATAAAGTTACAAAAGCGTTGAATTAAATAAAGTTACAAAAGCGTCGAATTAAATAAAGTTATAAAAGCGTCGAATTAAATAAAGTTACAAAAGCATCGAATTTATTAAAGTTACAAAACGATGAATTAAATAAAGTTACAAAAGCATCGAATTAAATAAAGTTACAAAAGCGTCGAATTAAATAAAGTTACAAAAGCATCGAATTAAATAAAGTTACAAAAGCGTTGAAATAAATAAAGTTATAAAAGCGTTGAATTAAATAAAGTTATAAAAGCGTTGAATTAAATAAAGTTACAAAAGCGTTGAATTAAATAAAGTTACAAAAGCGTTGAATTAAATAAAGTTACAAAAGCGTTGAAATAAATAAAGTTACAAAAGCGTCGAATTAAATAAAGTTACAAAAGCGTCGAATTAAATAAAGTTAAAAAAGCGTTGAATTAAATAAAGTTACAAAAGCGTCGAATTAAATAAAGTTACAAAAGCGTCGAATTAAATAAAGTTACAAAAGCATCGAATTAAATAAAGTTACAAAAGCGTTGAAATAAATAAAGTTATAAAAGCGTTGAATTAAATAAAGTTATAAAAGCACTACAAAAAAATAATAATAATAATAAATCAAGATCCGATTAGCAGGTGAAAATATTTCTGAACTGAAATACAATATTTGAGTTAATGTACTTAGTGACATTCTGGTAAAGCAGATTGATTCAGTTCCAACTTTTTTAGAAATAATATAATAAAAATAATAATAATAATGTCAAAAAATATGTCAAAAATATAAGAAATAGACAACATCATGATAAATAAAAATCTAAACATAATTTCAAAAAGTCAAAACATTTTTTTATGAGAACAAGCTTAAATTGTAATTGTAAAAAGCAATGTTTATCATGTTTGTCTGTTTATTTTATCGCTGATTTAAACATTCTGTGGTTTCTTACCGTTTCTGTGACGGCGTCATCAGACCTGACACTTTGTCATCGTAATATTTTCTCATCGCAAACCGATCCAACGCCTGGTCAGCGCTGAGGGAGACATGTCAGTATAAGGTAGGGAAGACAAGACACAGACACAGACACAACAGACACAACAGACACAGACACAACAGACACAGACAGACAGACAGACACAGACAGACAGACAGACACAGACAGACAGACAGACAGACACAGACAGACAGAGACACAACAGACACAACAGACACAGACACAACAGACACAGACAGACAGACAGACAGACAGACAGACAGACAGACAGAGACACAACAGACACAACAGACACAGACACAACAGACACAGACAGACAGACAGACAGACACAGAGAGACAGAGACACAACAGACACAGACACAACAGACACAGACAGACAGACACAGACAGACAGACAGACAGACACAGACAGACAGACAGACAGACAGACAGACAGACACAGACAGACAGACACAGACACAGACAGACACAGACACAGACACACAGACACAGACAGACAGACAGACACAGACAGACACAGACAGACACAGACAGACACAGACAGACACAGACGCAGACACAGACAGACAGACACAGACAGACACAGACACAGACACAGACACAGACAGACACAGACACAGACAGAAAGACACAGACAGACACAGACACAGACAGACACAGACAGACACAGACAGACACAGACACAGACAGACAGACAGACACAGACACAGACAGACACAGACAGACACAGACAGACACAGACACAGACAGACACAGACACAGACAGACACAGACAGACACAGACAGACACAGACAGACACAGACACAGACAGACACAGACAGACACAGACACAGACAGACACAGACAGACACAGACAGACACAGACAGACACAGACAGACACAGACAGACACAGACACAGACAGACAGACACAGACACAGACAGACAGACAGACACAGACAGACACAGACAGACACAGACACAGACAGACACAGACAGACACAGACAGACACAGACAGACACAGACATACACAGACAGACACAGACATACACAGACATACACAGACATACACAGACAGACACAGACAGACACAGACAGACACAGACAGACACAGACACAGACACAGACAGACAGACACAGACACAGACAGACACAGACAGACACAGACAGACACAGACAGACACAGACAGACACAACAGACACAGACAGACAGACAGACACAGACAGACAGACAGACACAGACAGACAGACACAGACAGACAGAGACACAACAGACACAACAGACACAGACACAACAGACACAGACAGACAGACAGACAGACACAGACAGACAGAGACACAACAGACACAACAGACACAGACACAACAGACACAGACAGACAGACAGACAGACACAGAGAGACAGAGACACAACAGACACAGACACAACAGACACAGACAGACAGACACAGACAGACAGACAGACAGACACAGACAGACAGACAGACAGACAGACAGACAGACACAGACAGACAGACACAGACACAGACAGACACAGACACAGACACAGACAGACACAGACACAGACACACAGACAGACACAGACAGACACAGACAGACACAGACAGACACAGACGCAGACACAGACAGACAGACACAGACAGACACAGACACAGACACAGACACAGACAGACACAGACACAGACACACAGACACAGACAGACAGACAGACACAGACAGACACAGACAGACACAGACAGACACAGACAGACACAGACAGACACAGACGCAGACACAGACAGACAGACACAGACAGACACAGACACAGACACAGACACAGACAGACACAGACACAGACAGAAAGACACAGACAGACACAGACACAGACAGACACAGACAGACACAGACAGACACAGACAGAGACAGACACAGACAGACACAGACACAGACAGACACAGACAGACACAGACACAGACAGACACAGACAGACACAGACAGACACAGACAGACACAGACACAGACAGACACAGACAGACACAGACACAGACAGACACAGACAGACACAGACAGACACAGACAGACACAGACAGACACAGACACAGACACAGACAGACAGACACAGACACAGACACAGACAGACACAGACAGACACAGACAGACACAGACAGACAGACAGACACAGACAGACAGACACAGACACAGACAGACACAGACAGACACAGACATACACAGACAGACACAGACAGACACAGACACAGACACAGACAGACAGACACAGACACAGACAGACACAGACAGACACAGACAGACACAGACATACACAGACAGACACAGACAGACACAGACAGACACAGACAGACACAGACACAGACACAGACACAGACAGACACAGACACAGACAGACACAGACAGACACAGACAGACACAGACATCTGTCCATCATGACTTCATCAGCTCGTTCACCAGCATAAAGGACAAAGTGAAAGTGAGTGTAGAGACAGAGGAAGAGAATAGCAGCCTTAAGTCAACAGGGGGGGACAGGGAGGGGGGACAGGGAGGGGGGGGGGACAGACTAAAACCAACAGCCGCTGGAGCCTCCATCAGCTCTGATTCTCTCATTCTGTCCATTGTCTCTGTCTGTTTCTATGTGTCTGTCTCTGTCTGTCTGTCTGTGTCTGTTTTTATCTCTGCAGCTTCTCTCCAGATAAAAATCATCATCTCGTCTTTATTCAGTTTGACGTCGTCTCTAAAAAAAACTCTTTCTCTGAGCCTGAACAGATTAAATGAAACTGAATCTTTGGCCAGAAGCTGAAACAGCGACTGACATGTTTCACCGTTGATTCACGAAACTCGATCCGCGTGATTCACAGCACAAAAAAAAAAAACACAGAAATCTGAATGTGAGTCTCTGGTCAGACGTTCACACAGCGTTAAAAAGGCGTTAAACGGGGGTTTACCTGGCAGAGACGTCGGTGAAATGCACAAACGATGAGATGACCACGCCGATACGGCCTTTTCCACCCTGAAGACAACAGAGGGGATTTATGACATCACAGCATCACAGCATCACAGCTTCACAGCAACATGGTTCAAAGGCCTAAAACGTCTTTTTCCTGCGTGTTATTTTCACTGGTTCAATACTGTGGACTAAAAATACTCAATTAAATCCTGAATTCAAAACTTTGTAAATAAAAGTACAGAAATATTATCAGTCAAATTTACTTATAGTGTGTGTTACTGAAGTGTCATGTTATATAGTATTAATTGGTTTTATCACTAATAAACACATGAGAACATTTCAATTTTAGTTTTATTGGAGCCAAACGTAGTAAAATATATCAGATTATATGTACGTGTGAGGTTGTTTTCATTCACTTTAAACAGCAGCTTCATGAAAAAGAGCAAAACATGTTAAACAGTAAAATATTAAAACATCGTTTTATGTGGAAAATGTAAAGTAGAAAGTGGAATATTTATCTTGAAAGTACGAAGAAGTACTCAACTGAAGTACAAGTACCTCAAATCTGTGCTTAAATACAGTATTTTAGTGAAGGTACTTTCGTGTGGAGCAGATTGGTTTAGTTCTTTATTCACTAGAATTTTTTTCTTCAACAATATCTACACATTCTTCAGATATTTGTCATTTATATAAATACTAGGTGAATTGTTGGGTTTTTTAATCAATACTTAATGTGAAAAAGTTTCAATCTGAAGATTCACTTTTATTTAAAATAAAAAAATAAAGAACATGGCTAAGATTAAAAGTTTAGTTCCACAACCTCATCTCTGATTTTACCATCTGATAATTTTTCTTTATTGTGGAACAACGAGAAACTAAAATTTGCAGCAATGAATGCGGAAAAACTTCTAAAATATGAAGTCATCTGTCATTTCAGGATAAATATAATTTATTTATGTTTTTATTTATGGTTTTATTTATGGTTTTCTTCTCACCCTGCAGTGAATCACCACCACGTGCAGCGGGTCGGCGTTCAACCAGCCCTCCATCGCTTTACAGATGGTGCAGATCTTATCCAGAGGTGGAGCGTGGAAGTCTGGCCAGCCCGTGTCCAGAGTCTACACACACACACACACACACACACACACACACACACACACACACACACACACACACACACACACACACACACACACACACACACACACACACACACACACTGAACGTACATGAAGACACTACATCACTGATCACTGCTCACTCGGCTGGTTTTTACCTTTGGGTTCATTCTGGACAGATCGTGTCTTTTCTCTGACAAGTTGATGATCTGGAAAAAGTTAAATTTAAAAAAAACAGGATCAGGCGACTTAACGTCATGACTCCAAGATAACTGCTTCATTAAAATTTAAAAATGATCATATTAGAAAAATAGAGATAAACACAATTACTATAACATCTACTAATGTCTGATGAAATCTGATAAAACCTACAGAAATCTGCAGGAATCTACTGAAATCTACTAAAACTTTCTGATAAAATCTGCTGAAATTTACTGAAATTTGGTCAAATCTGCTAACCTGCTGAAACTTAAATGAGTCTAATAAAACCTACTGAAACCTGCAGAAATCTACTCAAACCCATTAAATTCCACTGAAATCTGCTAAAATCTGATAAAACCTGCTGAAAGCCAAAGCAAAATCTACTGAAACTTAATGAATTCTAATGAAATCTGCTGAAACTTATATAAATCTGCAAAAATCTAATGAAACAACCCATTAAATTCCACTGAAAGCCAAAGCAAAATCTACTGAAATCTACTAAAACTTAATAATATATATATATATATATATATATATATATATATATATATATAATAATTTCTGATGAAATCTGCTGAAACCTGTTTGAATTTCATGAAATCTACTCAAAACTTGATGAAATCTACTGAAACTTGAATAAAGCTGGTGAAATTTGATAGAATCTGCGAACCTGCTGAAACTTAAAGGAGTCTGATAAAACTTACTGAAATCTGCGATAATCTACTGAAAATCTACCAAAACTTGATGAATTCTGATGAAATCGTCTGTAACTTGATTTAATTTTTTCAAATTTACTCAAAACTCGATGAGATCTACTGAAATTTGGTGAAATCTGATGAAACCTATTGAAATTTGACCAAATCTGCTAACCTGCTGAAACTTAAAGAATTCTGATAAAACCTACTGAAATCTGCAGAAATCTACTGAAATCTGATGAAACCTGATGAAAGCCAAAGTAAAATCTACTGAACTCTACTATAACTTAATGAATTCTAATAAAATCTGCTGAAACTTTCTTGAATTTTATGAAATCTACTCAAAACTTGATGGAATCTACTGAAACTTGAAGAAATCTGAAATGTACTGAAATTTGATCAAATCTGATAAAACCTACTGATATCTGCAGAAATCTACTGAAACCCTTTGGATTCCACTGAAATCTGCTGAAAGTCACAGCAAAATCTACTAAAACTAAAGCATCCTGATGAAATCTGCTAAAATCGACTGAAACTTAATGAAAACTGATTAAATCTACTCAAAACTTGATGAAATCTGATAAAATCTAGTGAACTCTACTGGAATCTGATGAAACTTGTTGAAATCTGCAGTGATCTACTGAAATCTGATGAAAGCCATAGTGAAATCTAAAGAAATTTAATAAAACTTAATGACATTGATAAAATCCACTGAAACTAGATTGAACTTTATAAAATCTACTCAAAACCTGATGAAATCTACTGAAACTTATATGAATCTGATGAAACCTACTGAAATTTGATCAGATCTGCTAACCTGCTGAAACTTAAAGAAATCTGATAAAAAACCTACTGAAATTTGCAGAAATCTACTGAAACCCATTGGATTCCACTGAAACTAAAAAACTAAAATCTAGTGAACTCTACTGAAATCTGATGAAAGCCATAGCGAATCTAAAGAAATTTAATAACACTTAATGACATTAATGAAATCTACTGAAACTAGATTGAACTTTATAAAATCTACTCAAAACCTGATGAAATCTACTGAAACTTGATCAAATGTGCTAACCTGCTGAAACTTAAAGAAATCTGATAAAAACCTACTGAAATTTGCAGAAATCTACTGAAACCCACTGGATTCCACTGAAATCTGCTGAAAGTCATAACAAAATCTACCAAATCTTGATGAAAACTGATCAAATCTAGTGAACTCTATTGGAATCTGATGAAATCTGCTGAAACCTGATTGAATTTCATGAAATCAACTCAAAACTTGATGGAATCTACTGAAACTTGATGAAACCTGCTGAAACTTGATGGAATCTACTGGGATCCACTCGCTGGGCCCGCAGCCTGAAACACTGACCAGGTAGTTGTCTGCGTGTTTGGATTTCAACATCCGCGTGACGTCCTTCAGGTTGTGGGAGTAAATCTCCTCCGAACATCCACGGGGGAAGAAAACGGCGATGATCCGCTCCGTGATGTAGGTCAGGTCCAGCTCGTACCCCTCCTCCATCGTGAGTCCTGTCAGGAAAGACCAGAACCAGAACCATCAGGTCCAGGCTCTCCCTTCACCTCCTCCAGTATTGATTTGTTCAGATTTTCAGTGTAAAACTAGTTCAGGTTCTGCAGATTTTTCCAACACCAAGCTTGTGGTTTCCAAACCTTTCAAAATAAAAGCACAGATGAAGCACGGTGCTGAGGGAGACAGGGGATTAAACACAGAGCTTTATTCAGGTTTTATTCACTTATTTACTGAGTTAAACGGGTTTTTCTACCAGGAACAACAATCATAGACTCAGGACTGTTTCTTTAAGCCGGCGACTTTACCCGAGTCAACATTCAGCGTCCAAAGTCCTGAGCTGAGTCACTGCGTCCACGTCAGACGACGGGGAAATGACTTTCTGTAGAGGTTCTGTCCTACTCTGATTCATTTAGAATTATTCATTTTAAATCTGATTCTGTTTAATTCAGCTTTAGTTAAATTCACAATGTTTTCAGCCAGATTTAGTTTAAATAAATTCAGTTTCATTAGGATTTAGTTTAAATAAGTCCAGTTTAATTCAGAATCAGTTCAATCTGATTTATTTTAAATCTGATTTATTTTAATCAGATTCAGTTGAAATCATATTCAGTTTAATCAGAATCAGTTCAATCAGATTCGGTTTAATCTGATTGGGTTTTAATCAGATTAGGTTTAATCAGATTCAGTTCAATCAGATTCACTTTGATTCAGATTCACTTTAAATCAGATTGATTGATTCATGTTTAGTTTAAATCAGATTCAGTTTAAATCACATTTAGTTTAATCAGATTCAGTTTAATCAGATTCAGTTCAATCAGATTCGGTTTAATCAGAATCAGTTTAATTCAGATTCAGTTTATATCATTTGGTTTAATCATATACAGCTTTAATCAGATTCAGTTTTAATCAGATTAGGTTTTAATCAGATTCAGTTTTAATCAGATTAGGTTTTAATCAGATTCAGTTTTAATCAGATTCACTTTGATTCAGATTCACTTTAAATCAGATTGATTGATTCATGTTTAGTTTAAATCAGATTCAGTTTAAATCACATTTCGTTTAATCAGATTCAGTTTAATCAGATTCAGTTCAATCAGATTCGGTTTAATCTGATTGGGTTTTAATCAGATTCGGTTTAATCAGAATCAGTTTAATTCAGATTCAGTTTATATCATTTGGTTTAATCATATACAGCTTTAATCAGATTCAGTTTTAATCAGATTAGGTTTTAATCAGATTCAGTTTTAATCAGATTCAGTTTTAATCAGATTCAGTTCAATCAGATTCAGTTTTAATCAGATTCAGTTTTAATCAGATTCAGTTCAATCAGATTCAGTTTGATCAGATTCAGTTTAATCAGATTCAGTTCAATCAGATTCGGTTTGATCAGATTCAGTTTTAATCAGATTCAGTTTTAATCAGATTCAGTTTAAATGTCTGTGTCTCACTGACAGAACCAGAGTCATAAACAGCAGCATCAACCAGAGGAGAACCAGGTTGAGACCAGTTGGTGTAAATCCCAGTGATGCGTGTTCTCTGACCTCATGGCCATGAACTTCCTGCCCCCCCCCCATCCACCCCCACATAGAGTGTTATCTGGTCATCTGAGGCCTCCCTGTCTCTGTCCAACACCAACAACCAGACTGTTCATCACGTCACAGTAACAACACTTTGTCTTCATGAGGAGAAGCAGAAGTTTAAAACAGGCTTCATGTTGTGCTGCACAGAAAACGATCAATTATACCAATCAAATAATCTGCATATTTAATATACACTTTAAATAAATATTTGTTTAATCTGTTTACAAAAAGTAGAGCTGCAACTAATCAATATTCTAATAGTGGATTCATTAATCAATTATTAAAATCAGTTGAATGCTGTGAAATGTCCAAAGGAATCCAACAAAAAAAGTTGAGTCTTTATCTCAAAATTTCTTCACTTTAAAATAAAACCTTTATATTAAAGCTGTAACTAACAACTACTGTGACTACTGGTTATTAATATTATTATTGATCCAAACCGGTTGATGAAAACACATTTTCTCTTTGCAAGATTTCAAAAGTTTGCTTAAAATCTGACAAATAGATGAAAACACAGAAACTTTACCGCTTTGAGATGTTATGAAAAAAATGTAAATTCAAGCTCATTTAATAAAAATAAAATCCTAAACCTGATGATGGATCCTGTATAGGCTTTACCACAAACACTCTTTAAATAGTCAATTCATTTATTGATTATTAAAACCATTATTCCATTAGTTGTTTGGTTCATTAAATGGTGTAAAATGTTGATTAGATTGAAGCTAAAATGTCTTTTTTTGTCCACAACCCAAAGATCATCAGTTTACTATTATAGAAGAATAAAGAAACCAGGAAATAATCAGAGAACAGAAGCTGGAACCAGAGAATCTGGACATTTTAGAATAAAAAAATTACTCTAATCTATTAAAATGTGTTCAGCCTGCATAGATAGTTGTGGTGTTCAGATTTTACATAGACATTTTTTACTGTTTCCTCCACGTTTCTCAGAATGAAGACGATGATGAAAAGAAGTTTCAGGACAAAATGAGCAAGATTTCAGCTGCAGTGCTTTTGTCTTTAAACCTATTGATGATGCACGATGGATTCTGGATGATTTAACTCAAACACACATTCCAAGCGCTGCCAGATAAATCATCACCTTCATCGTCATCACCCCCCCCCCCCCCCCCCCCCCCCCCCCCCCCCCGTTGAACCCTGGGTGTTTGTCGTGATTAAAGCCGCGGCTGCAGGAATGCGTTTGTCAGAGGAGGCAGAAAAACAACCTGCAGCCTGCAGCCTTTTAACACTTTGAAGCAGCCATAAAAAACCAGGCTGAAACAGCCCTGGAGCGGAATGAGTGTGTGTGAGTGTGTGTGTGTGAAGAGGTCATCGCTCAGGGAAACCAGAGTGTGTGTGTGTGTGTGTAACTAACAGCGGTTTTAGTTCATTTCCGCGGCGGCTCGGAGGACAAACCGGTGACTGATGGGACATTAATGAACAGCGGTGTCTGCAGGGCGGCCGCAGATTGTTCGGGAAGCGTTCGGACGACGGGAACCCGGCGGATCAGAGGAGAATCTGAAGCGACACTTGGCCTCAGTTTGACCTGCGGGATCAGTGCTGGGAGCAGAGGAAACTGGGAGTTGGCCGTTAGCTTAGCTTAGCATAAACACTGGGAACGGAGGGAAACTGCTAGCATGGCTCGTTTGTGCCTCAGGTGAAATATGTGCAGAATTATTATAAAACATAAATGTATTGTTTTAACTAGAGCTGCAATTATTAACTGATTGATTGATTCATTTCTAACTAACAAGTTAATCAACAAGTATTTTGATAATTTATTCATTTTTACTTTTTTTTTTTTTTACAAATTCCTTTGTAAAAATATCCTATGTAAAATCCTCCAATACACAAACACAAAATCAGAAACTACATTTATGTGTGCAGGTTGAACACATTTTATTAATCTATTAATAAATTAGCGATTTTTTTTTTTAATAAGAAAAATGTTTTTACTGTTTGTATTACTTAAAAAGGCTTCAGGACTCAGGACAGTTCATGCTACTGTGTGTAAGAGTAAAGAAATGTTCATATTTCCCATATGATAATATGCAAATATTAGAAAAAATGCATACTATCAAAACTGAATTAAATGTAAAATAGTGCATATATATATATATGCAAATATGTGTGTATGTGTATGTATGTAGGTATGTACGTGCATGTATGTATGTATGTATGCTTTGCTTATGCATACTTTTTTCTTACTATTTATTAGTATTTTCTCTCCATTCTGTCCATAATGCATACTGTGTATGCTGATCAACAAATTCTGCGAATTTGTACATAGTGTTGTGTGTTTTTTTATTTTTTTTTATAGTCTTTTTATCTTCTTCAACTTTATTTTTCTTTTTCTTTATCTGTAACGCTGCAGTAACACACAAATTTCCCCGTTGTGGGATCAGTAAAGTTTTATCTTATCCTATCTTGTCATCCATTTGTACCAATTTTACGAAAAACAAATGGTTTTGTGTGAAGAATCACACAAAATGTGAAATTCTGCAGCTGAAAAATAACCATAAAATCAAGATATAAGAAATTATAAAATCATTTTAAAAGAGTTGAACTAGTTTTGACAAAAAACTGCAATGACTTGTTGCTTGGTCACCAACTATTTGGATAATTGATTAATATGATTTGAGTCATTTCTGTGTAAAATGTCAATGTAAAATCCTCCAAATCTTATACGACACAAATCAGAAACGAGAAAAAGCCGTAAAGTTTTCTGCAGTTGTGTTTTCATCTATTTGCCAAAAGAGGAAGCAGCGAATCATGTGAGTAAAACGTCAGACGTTTTACAACAAAGCTGTTTCTATTTCATGTTCATGTTTACAAAGAGCAAAAACACCTGAAGGAAGAGTTAAAACTATTTCTCACAAAGAATTCAGCTGTTTTTATTGAACATATCTAATTCTATACTTTAAAATACGTTGATAGAAACGTGAAACTTTTTCTAATTTATCTGTGATAAACACCTAATGAGGGCGGCACGGTGGAGCAGTGGGTAGTGCTGTTGCCTCACAGCAAGAAGGTCGCAGGTTCAAGACCTCCTTGGGCCTGGGTCTGGGACCTTTCTGTGTGGAGTTTGCATGTTCTCCCCGTGTCTGCGTGGGTTTTCACCGGGTACTCCGGCTTCCTCCCACAATACAAAACATGCTCAGGTTAATTGGTAAAACTCTAAATTGCCCATAGGTGTGAGTGTGAGAGTGAATGGTGTGTGAATGGTGTGTGTGCCCCACGATTGGCTGGCGACCATCTGGGGTGTATCCCTGCCTCTCGCCGTAACGCGCTGGGATAGGCTCCAGCAGACCCCTGCAACCCTAATGAGGAATAAGCAGGTATAGAAAATGGATGGATGGAAACACCTAATGAGATGAGTAGAAATGTGATGTTCAGTTGTTAAATGTCAGATTGTTGTGTTGAGTCATGAGTTTTTTACATCCTTCACTTATTCTGTGTTTCCATTACTTTCCACTAGTTTTCCACCAGTTCTGTATCAGTTTCCACCAGTTTCTACCAGTTTCCACCAGTTTTCCACCAGTTTCCACCAGTTCTGTATCAGTTTCCACTAGTTTTCCACCAGTTTCCACTAGATTTCTACCAGTTTCTACTAGTATTCCACCAGTTCTACATCAGTTTCCACCAGTTTTGCATTAGTTTTTCACCAATTTTCCACCGGTTCTGTATCAGTTTCCAATAATTTTTTTACCAGTTTCCACTAGTTCTGCATCAGTTTCCACTATTTTTTTTTTACCAGTTTCCACCAGTTTTTCATCAGTTTCCACCAGTTTCTACCAGTTTCCACCAGTTTTCCACCAGTTTCCACCAGTTCTGTATCAGTTTCCACTAGTTTTCCACCAGTTTCCACTAGATTTCTACCAGTTTCTACTAGTATTCCACCAGTTCTACATCAGTTTCCACCAGTTTTGCATTAGTTTTTCACCAATTTTCCACCGGTTCTGTATCAGTTTCCAATAATTTTTTTACCAGTTTCCACTAGTTCTGCATCAGTTTCCACTATTTTTTTTTTACCAGTTTCCACCAGTTTTGCATCAGTTTCCACCAGTTTTCCACCAATTTTCCACCAGTTTTGCATCAGTTTGCACTAGTTTTCTACCAGTTTCCCACCATTTTTGCATACATTTGCACAGTTTTCCACCAGTTTTCTATCTCTTTCATCGCTGGTGACGTTGGTGATCTGACATGATCCTTCATCAACACGATAAACGACACTAACAACACAGAAATGCAGCTCCATGCAGGCTGCGGTGCGTCATTAAACAGGAGTTTACACCTTAAACAGCTTCGAGTTAAAGAACAAAACTACTGATCAAACAGCACTTTCAATCTTAAGACATAAAGCAGAAAAGCATCAGATATTAATCAGAGTCCTAATCTTAAGGCTTAAATCTGCCTCGTTGATTCATCATCAACTCTGACGTCTCTGTCCCTTCGTTCTCGCTCTGAAATCAAACACTTTCTCTCGGCCTCCTGTGATTCATGCGATGTGGCAACAGACGCCGCTTTATGACAACTCAAATATTTATAGTGGTCCATTAAAAGGTGGAATAAAAATAAGCCGCTGATATTAAATCACTGATAGAAGAGAAAATAAAGCTCCCTCAGCAGCAGCAGCGACTGAATCTTATCGGCTGTAATGTCATTTAATTAAAGTGGAGCGATAAAGCTCCTAAAACTCAGCAGAGAAGTATTTTCTCTCTCTGGCTGATTCCTGGTCTGTTTCCTCTGTAAACTCGAGGGTAAAAAACACCTAAAGAGCCATAAACGCTTCCTGAGGTTGAGCTCCTACAAACGCTTTCTGTTCTTCCAGCTATATTTAGGCTTTTCTGCGACCTTTCATTCATTGGACGTCACCGGCTCCATGCAGCAGCGAGCAGCAGCGATAGCTGTGACAGCGCCTGGTCCGTGCTCCCAGGCCGATCCCAGCCACAGTTTGTTCTGGGCTTTTCCTGTCAGGATCTGAATGTTTACGCTGCGGCTTTGACGCCATTCAGCGCCGCGAGGAGCCGAAATAAAACGGGCCGCCACATCTATGGAGCAAAAAAAAAAAAAAAATGGGGCAGCGGCTATTTTTAGGGAGTTTATTCGGCAGCTCTGGAAGTCTAACGTGTATTTGTCCCACGTTTTCACAAGTTATATTTTTTGAAAAAAGGGGATAAAATCGAGGCCTAAACTTCCTTCCTAATTACTGTTTGCTGCCCGAGGTCGAGCAGGAATGTTTCCAGACCAGGAGCAAACTTTCTCTGGTTCGTTTCCCTTCGTCTTTTACTGCTGTCACAGCTTTTTTTCAGGTACCTCACACATCAGTGATGGAACCACAAGTTGGACCACAGCCTCCAAATCACACCTGTCCAAATCACACCTGTCCAACCCTCACCTGTCAAAAATCACACCTGCCCTAACCTCACCTGTTCAAAACTAATCTGTTTAAACCACACCTGTCCATACCACATCTGTGAAAATCACACCTGTTCAAACGTCACCTGTCCAAGTTACACCTGTCCCAATCAAACCTCTCCTCCAAACCTCTCAAACACCACACCTGTCCACACCTTACCTGTCTCAATCACACCTCTCTGAACCTGACCTGTTCAATAAACACCTATCCAAGTAACTCCTGTCAACATCACACCTGTCCACACCTCACCAGTCCAAAGCACACTTCACCTGTCGAAATGACACCTGTCCAAAACTATCCTGTCCAAATCACACCTGTCCACACCTCAGCTGTCAAAATCTCACCTGTCCACACAACAACTGTCCCTATCTCACCTCTCCACACCTCACCTGTCAAAATCACACATGTCCTGTCCACACCATACCTGTCTCAATCACACCTCTCTGAACCTCACCTGTTCAAATCACAACTGTCCAATTCACACCTGTCCACACCTCACCTCTCAAAAACACACATGTCCAGTCACACCTGTCCACACCTTACATGTCAAAATCAAACCTCTCCACACCTCATGTCCAAATCACACCTGTCCACACCTAACCTGTCTCAATCACACCTCTCTGAACCTCACCTGTTCAAATCACACCTGTCCACACCTCACATGTCCAAATCACACCTGTCCACAACTTACATGTCAAAATCACACCTGTCCACACCTCACACTTGTCCACACTAAACCTGTCCATGCCTCACCTGTCCAAATCACACCTGTCCACACCTTATGTCCAAATCACACCTGTCCACACTAAACCTGTCCATGCCTCACCTGTCCAAATCTCACCTGTCCACAACTTATGTCTAAATCACACCTGTCCATACCACAACTGTCCCTAACTCACCGTTCCACACCTCACCTGTCCACAACTTATGTCCAAATCACACCTGTCCATACCACAACTGTCCCTAACTCACCGTTCCACACCTCACCTGTCCAAATCACACATGTCCAATCATACCTGTCATACCATCTTACCCGTCTCAATCACACCTCTGTGAACCTCACCTGTCCAAATCACACCTGTCCACACCTCTCACTTGTGCATACTAAACCTCTCCATGCCTCA
This sequence comes from Eupleurogrammus muticus, assembly GCA_036785175.1. Taxonomy (NCBI): domain Eukaryota; kingdom Metazoa; phylum Chordata; class Actinopteri; order Scombriformes; family Trichiuridae; genus Eupleurogrammus; species Eupleurogrammus muticus. The sequence continues at coordinate 2,167,903 of JAYKQN010000034.1, forward strand.
CCTGTCCACACCTTACCCGTCTCAATCACACCTCTCCGAACCTCACCTCTTCAAATCACACCTGTCCACACTTAACCTGTCCAAATGACGCTTCTCCAAACCTCACTATCAACATCCAGTTCTTTAATAATCGTCAGTTTTCAGACTTTTGGCTTCAGACTTTCTCAGTCACACGTTGTCTTTCGCCTTCAGGACAGATTTTCTTCCTACGGCTCTGACCTCAAAATAGAAGCAGCAACAAAAGCTGTAATTGCCGGTTCAGAGAGAGGGAGAAAAAAAACTGTTTCTCCTGTCTGGCGGGCTCTGTAATTACACATAATCTTGAAAGAGTTTCGCCTGCAAAAACCGTTCGGAGCGGCCTGCTGCGTTTGTGCCGCTTGAAAGAGAAGCAGGAGGCCGCGCATGCAGGTGTGAGTCTGGTTTCAGGGGGCGGGGCCTAGCTTCAGGTGAGGAGGACGGCGGCGGCTGCTGCTCTACATGTCATCAACAATGGCTGCTGAGAAACAGCAGAGGCCCGAGGCCACAAATACCAACCGGCAGCTGGAGAAAAAAAAAAAAGCTGCAGCCACGGGATCCTCGTCTGCATCGTTCATCCAGTGGAAGGAGAAACGGCAACGAGACAGTTTGAACGCCATGAGGAGGAAAAGTCTCACCAGGACACATGTTTCACATTAGAAAACAGCTCAGGAAGAAGCAGCGAAAACAGAGAAAAAAACAGACTGAACGAGTCGAATGCTGCAGGATTTACAGTTAAAAATCAAAGGATTCATTAGGAATTTACAAAAAAAAAAACTAAATCACAAGATCAGTGCTGCAGTTTGAATGAGTCTGTCCACACACACACACACACACACACACACACACACACACAGTAAATACAGAGCAGTTCCCTGTTTTGCACTTTTTTTGAATAAATGAGCAAACTCAGTGAAATGTGACTGAGCAAAGAGCCAGAGGAAAAAAAAAGTTGAAATGCGCGTGCGTGTGTTTGCGCGTGCGTGCACGAGCGTGTTTGCGCGTGCGTGTGTTTTAATCCTGCAGTGACCAGACTTTACTTTACTTCATGTCTCCTCTGTTTAAAGGTGAATCTGGTTTTTTACCTTGTGAAACTTGAGGCGAAAACTCGGATTCTTCCAGTTTTTGTAGTTTTTTGTTTTGTAGTTTTTTGTAGTTTTGTTTTCGGGATAAATCGCAGTCACTCCGCTTCGCTGCAGCCTGAGAGACGCATTCTGCTCCTGGTCTGGTTCGTCAGGGCTGGACCTGCACCCGGACCCGATCCTGGTCCCGGTCCTAAACCTGGTCCTGGTCCTGGTCCCGGTCCTGGTCCTGGTCCTGGTCTCGGACTTTCTGTAGCTGAGAGAAAATGGAAGCTCGTGTTCGTTCGGTCCCTGATCCGCTGCCGATCCTGCTCCTGTTCCTCCTGTTGTTCCTCCTCCTTTTTTACTCCTCTTTTCTCCTCCTCCTGGTCCTGACCCCCCCAGTGATCCTGCTCCGGTCCAGGCTGTCCCTGCAGCCTCTGGTCCTGGTCTGGTCTGGTCCTGGTCTGGTCTGGTCCTGGTCTGGCTTGGTCCTGGTCTGGTTTGGTCCTCCCACTGCGCCTCCCTGGTTCCCTGGTTCCTCCCCTCGGACCCCCCCCTCCCATCCTCCTCCCCCCGCCCCCCTCCCTCCATATTTGATGTAAAGTTTTATTCCATCAGAACATTTTATTCTCGGTGCAGAAATGTGAGAATAAAATCTTCTGGAACAAAACATTTTTAAATATATAAATAATATAAATAACCCCATTAAATGTTTCAGATCAGGAACAAATGTATTTTGATGATTTAGTTTTATATTATTTCTCTGTTTCATATTTTTTCTAATATAAAGTCCAATGTCTTTAAAATGTATTTTGTTTTGTTCTTTTAAACACTTAGAGCTACATTTAATTTCATGAAAGCTAAATAAATTATTATTATTATTATTAGAAATAAAAGTCGACCAATACAGTAGAAATAAACGTAAAGTAAAAATCCTTCATCCTGTTTCAGTCAATGTGATGATCAGCAGCAAAACGTGACCTTTAACCTCTAGTTTTAGGGTCTGATTCCATCCCTCTCACTGATACACATATATCCATATATATTCATATATCACATCATTAGGTGATAAATCAGCTATAATGTGAATATGAGGTCGTATCCAACGTGATGGTTGTTTCTGACTCGACAGCGCCACCTGCTGCTGGGCCGGAGGCGAAGAACTTTACAGGTTTTAGCTGGTTTCCAGCTACTAATCAGCCCTGTTTGAGTTAGAATACTGGATCTTTAACTTTATTATTATATTATTATTTATCATTCAGTGGAATTCAGTGTTTTACTAAAAAAAATTTTTATTTATCTATTTGCATGTTTTATCTTAGCCTGAAACACTTCTCTATTTATTTATTTTAGCTTTTTTACCTCTTAGCAATTTCTATTGTATAATATTATTTCATACTTATTTCATTACTATTATTTATTTATTATGTAGTGGTGGTGTTTTATTCTTTATCTATTCTTGCCTCTTTTGTTTCCTCAATACGAATAAATGAGATTTATGATTCACACCTGTTTCCTCAAGTCCTGTTTTATTGAGTTTTTTCTGTTATTGAGCACAAACTTCCCTTAATGTTTATTATATATTACCATTCAAGATAATTAATTTAATGTATAAATAATATATAAATTCAAATTATCATGTTCATTATCACCCAATTGATATAAATATCTCTGAATCTCATAAATTATACTTAAAGCACAGGAGGAATTTATGTTTAGATCTAAACCAAAAAAATTCTCCTGAAATTCCCTTTCAGTGTGTTTATAGTTGTTTGATTGTTTTTTTTTTTAATTCCTGTTAAAATATTAAAAGCGCTGTGTTAAACCTGACACTCTGCGCCCCCACAGGTTGAACTGGGTACTGCAGCATGTTCTGATATCAGCCAAAAAAGAATTGAAGCAAACTTGTAATGAAATCTTTATTTTTCAAATCACAAATGACATTTTAGTGGCAAACATTTTGTATAGTTGATCGTTACTTCATCAAATTTTAAGCCAAATATCAGCATTTTCATTTATCATTTAACACAAAGGTAACATAAGTCAAGCTGCAATAAACTGATGAATATAAAAACGTAACTGAATTGTGAAGGTGATAAAATACAATAACATGTTAAATTCTAAAAAAGCCATATATTAAAATGAGCTGTGACAAATATATTTATTCAGTGTGTTAGAACATAAACATTAATTAAACTCAGTATTAAAGTTAATAATAAAAAAAAACATCAGATCCAGTGTTTAAACAAACCTCAAAATCTGGTGCCAGAAAACACACTTTTAGAAAAGCAAACTGCTAAAATAAGGCTATAACTGCATAGGAGCTGCTAATAATAATGGGTTTTAATGTCATGGAGCATTATGAGCTGTAGCTGGTGCTGCTGGACGAGAAGGTGTAGGTGTAGGAAGAAGAGGAGGAATAATCCACGCTGCCTCTTCGAGATCCACTTCTGGAGCCGGCACGGGACCCAGCCCTGGACCCGGAGCGGGACCCGGGGTTGGAGACGTTGTAGGGGCTGCTGATGCCCTTGGTGGACATGGACGTAGCCTGTAGCATCTTCATGCCGTTGCTCTCCTCCACCATGCAGCTGTCCATGGCCTCCTTGTAGGAGATCTTCAGCTTGGTCTTGGGACAGGTCAGGTTCTTCTGCAGGTTGCGCGTGTCCTGCAGCTTCTGGGCTCCTTTCCCGTCCAGCCAACCCCGGCGAATCGCCTCCTCGATGGTGATGCGTTGTCCGGAGCTGGGGTCAATCAACCCTCCTGTCAGGTACTGGAACTCCAGGAACCTCTGACCGGCCTCGTACGGTAGCCACGCCTCCTTCACCGCCTCGGCCGCCGACATCTTCCTCTTCGTCTTCACGTCCTCGAATCCGACGAAGGCCTTCTGGGCCGGTTTCAGCTTGGTGGCCATGCTTTCGTCGATGATGCCCTGGTGGACGGAGTCCTGCAGCGTCAGCCTTTCGCCGGTGGCGGGGTTGATGATGCCGCCGGTGCACGCCTGCGCCTCCAGCAGCCGCTGTGCAGTGATGGCATCGATGATGCCTCGCCGCTGCGCCTCCGGAATCGTTATCTTCTCCAGAGTCTCCGTGTCGAATATGGCGGCGACGGGGCTGTGGTCGTCGAAGGTGTCCGGGGGAGAGACGGTGATGGAGATGCTGTTGAAGCGTTTGCGGACGGTGGGCGAGGACGGCGTGGGGCTGCTGCACGTCACCACGTCCTCCACGTTGCTGGTTGCGATGGTCAGCTCACTGCTGCTGGTTCTGCTGGTGATTTGGTCGGCGAACTGCGTCAAGGTTAAGGTTCCAGCTCGATACTGATCCAGAGAGTCCTGCGCGATCACGCCACGGTCTAGACAGTCCTGGATGTCGTACTGGGTCCCTGTTTTCCGGTCCACGATCACCAGACGCCCAGTACCATCCGAGCCCTTGATGGTTATTTCCTCCCACTCGCACTCCTGCTCCGACAGGTCAAGGAACGTGTCGTAATCGATGAGCTCGCGGTGATATGCCTCCCGCACTGACATCTCCAGCCCGGTGTCAGGGTCGACGATCACGACCCGCCTCTTGCGGAGGATATTTGTGCGGCTTTCCTGCGTCTTCTGGGGCTTTTTCTTGTCTTTTAGCGGCAGCAGTATCAGGCCTGTTTTGCGATCAGTGATGCATCTTTCCTTCAGCTGAAGGTACGTCAGGTTTTCCTTGGTGTTGGGGTCAAAAAACCCTTTTGTGTCATCTCCTTCGTAGGTTAAGATCTCATTCATTTCCTCATCAAAATATCCTCTTTTATAGGCTACAGCAACATCAATACGGTGACTGTGAGTGGGATCAATAATCCCACCACTGGCAATCTGGGCCTCAAGCAGACGAATTCCATGACCTTTTTCGATAAGATCTTTCTCGATCGCCTGGAAGAGGGAGATGATCTTTCCCGTGGAGGGGTCTTTGTAACCGGTTACGGCCCTTTCAGCCGACATAAGCTTGTTCTTAAACTCTTTTCCTATCAGGCCTCGTTTCGCTGCCTCCTCCACTGTCAGGAAAACGTTGTTGACTGGATCAACGATGAAGCCTGATGCAGCTTGGGCCTCTAGAAGCTCCAGGGTGGTTCCTCTCATGAGCAGACCTTCCTTCATGGCCTGATAAAAGGGGATGATTCTGTCATTGGCCTCATCGTAGATCCCTGCGATACACTTAGAGCCGTGGAGATACGACCTCAGCTTGTCTTCAATATCTCCGCAGGTGAGTTTACCCTCGTTATACTTCTGCAGGTCAGATTCGTCCAGAAGGTCGGACTCAAACAACTCTGTGACAGACACTTCACCACGAAGACCTTTTACTGTCGAGCCCTTCACAGGAGAAGCTGCAGGCAGCAGCAGCAAACCGGACACAGGTTCCACAGAACACTTCTTCCTGAGCTCAGAGTAGCTGATCTTCTGTCCGGTCGCTGGATCCAGGTAGCAGGCAGGTTTCTTATTCAAGGCCCTGTACAGCTCCTCATCGATGAGATTGCGATCCAAGGCCAGATCTTTTGTCAGGAAGACACTCAGAACAGGGTCCAGTATTCCTCCAACAGACTCCTGAGCCTGGAGCAGGCGGACGGCGGTGTCCTTGTCCACTCGTCCCTGTTTGTAGACCTGACCCAGAGACATAACTTTACCGCTGTACGGGTCCTTAAAACCTGTGCTCGCTGCTTCAGCTCTGACCAGCTTGTCTCTGTCGTCCGTGTCCACGATCCCTCTGGAACAGGCCGTGTCCACGGGCATCTTCTCGTTAAAAGTTGGATCCATGATGTAGCCTGTCGCTGCCTGAGCCTCCAGCAGCATGAGGGCGCTTTCTGAGCTGAGGAGGTTCTTGTTCTTGGCCTCGGTGAGGGGAATCTTGCCCTGAGAGGCCGTGGTGATGCCGGCGATGATGCCGGTTCCCTTCAGGCTGACCTGGATGTCCACGGCGACCTCATCCACCGTCTTTGTCCCCGCCAGGAGCTGATCTAACGTGGTTTTGCTGATGATACCACAGTCACGGAGCTGATGAGCCGTAACTTTGCGCCGAACGCCGTCAAACACCAGCTTCGACGGATCGACCGCCGGACCCTTCTCGTCCGTCTGCGTCTGCCTGCAGAAGGTGTTTGGTCTTTGCTGCAGACGTTTGATTTCTCTCTCCAAGGCATCTCTCTTCAGGGCCAAGTCGGACGCCTCCTTCTCAGAGACCAGCAGTCGGTTCTTGTAGCGCTCCTCCACGGTCTTCAGCTCCATCATGAGCTTCTGGATCTCGTTCTTCAGGGACAGCCTCTCCCGCTCGGCCCGGTCCTTGTCGGACTCACACTGCCGGACATGTCCCTCTTTCAGCTCGTACTGGCTCTTCAGGTAGGTGAACTCCTTGTGGATGGTGTTTTTTTCATCCTGCAGGCGCTGCTTGTTGCGCTGCTCAGTCTCCAGGTTCAGTTTGATGCGGTTCAGCTCCTCCTCCAGCCGCTGGTATCGGGTCTTGTCCTGGTCCTGCAGCTTGAGTTTGGACAGTAAAGCGTCCCTCTCCAGCAGCAGCTCTGTGTATTGACTCTGCGACTCGTGCACGATCTTGGACGTCTGTGGAGACACGAGACAACAGAACATTATAGTGTTTTAATAAAAATAACCAATAAGTGATACTCAAAGGCATGAAGCAAAAAAGCAACCACTCAACTATATATTCCCAGCTGTAGTTGATCAGAGCTTATGAACATTTATACAATTCTGTTGTATAATGTTCTTAAGTTATCAATTCTGTTGCAAACAACTGATGCTGCAAATATGTGGAGTTTGCACACATATAAAAAGCCACATTTTCAGAAATTATGAATTTATAATTTAGTTTTCATTCACATATTTATATTTTTTTATATTGATATTTATATGTAAAATCACTGAATTAATGTATAAGGATGTATAAGGAACACAAACAAAATATATATTTAAATTAAATTAGCAGCACTATTGTTTGATTGTTAATATATATATATATAAATATATATATATATATATATATATATATATATATATATATATATATATATAAAATGCCTGTAGTAGATGCATTTTTATGTAAAAGCCTTGGTAAGAACATAACATAAATTCATGCATCTCCACTTGAGTTCTGTCCAACCAACATCTCAGTGTTAATGCACATGCAAAAGCAGAGAAAACAATGAGTTAGCTGAATGATGTGGAATGATCCTTCAGCGGCATCAGAAATACCTCGATCGATTGCTTTTGGAATTTGTCTATTTCCAGTTTGAGCTTCTCTCTCTCTGCGTTCAGGTCGCTGATGAGCCGCTGCAGCTCCGCCGTCGTCCTGCTGCTGTTCTGCAGCTGGACATGCAGCGCCGAGATCTGATTGGCCCGTTCCCCGTCCACGGCGTCCCTGCCGAGCTTCAGCTCGTCCCTCTCGTGCCTGGTGGCCCTCAGCTCCTCCTCCAGGCGCAGACGCTCCTTGGTCAGGTTCTGTGTTAGGGTCTTGAGCTTCTCGGTCTCGGCGGTGAACTCGTTGATCTGGAGGCTCTTGTCCTCGATGGTTTTGTACAGACTCTCGTTGCGCTGGTTGAGTTCGTAAACCCGAGCTTCCTCCTGCTGCAGCTTCTGTTTCAGCGCCCTCAGCTCGGCGATGACCGCGGCCAGCTCGTCCTTGGTGGCTTTGTGGTCCCTGGCGCTCTTATCCAGAGCCTCCTGCAGGGCCCGGAGGTCCTGCTCGTGCTTCCTGCTGGAGGTGCTGGTCTCGATCTGGATGGACTTCAGGGTGTTGATGGTGGTGCTGTGTTCCCGGCAGGTGTGCGTCATCCTCTCTAGCTCCGCCTCCACCCTCTTCCGGCGCGTGAACTCTTCCTGGGTGGACTTCTTCTGCTTCTCCAGCTCGGCCTCCGCCCCGTCCAGGGACGCCTGGAGCTCCCGGACGCGGATCTGCAGCCTTGCCGCGCTCTGCTCGGCTTTGGTCTTGTCGCCGGCCTGTTTGTCGAGCTCCGCCCTGGTGACGCGTACTTCCTGCTCGGACACTTTGAGCTTGTTGATGGTCTCCAGGTGGGCTGAGTTCTTGGCCTTGAGCTGGGCCTCCTGCTGCTTCAGGTGGTGGATCTCCAGCTCTAGGGCCCTCCTCTTCTTGCCCTCCTCCTCCAGGTTGAAGGTCAGCACGCTGATCTGCCGGCTCTTGTCCTGGTTGGTCTTGTTGGCCTCCTTCAGCAGCAGGTCATCTTCTCCTCGCTGCTGTTTCAGCGTCCTGAGCTGGACCTCCAGCTCGCTGCGGATCCTGGTCTCCTGGGTGACCGAGGCCCTCTGCTGGTTGGCCTCGGTCTCGGCCCGGCTCTTCTGCTCCTCGCTGTGGGCGACGGCCTGTCTGAGCCTCCTCAGCTCCTCCTCCAGATCCCTCTTCTCGGCGGCGAGCCTGTCGCTCTGCAGCCGCAGCTCGGCGGCGTCTTCGTCCTTCTGCTGCGAGGCTTTGAGGATCGTGGTCTTGGTGACGTGGATCTCTGCCTCGTACGTCTTTTTTAGCTGATTAATCTCTTGGGTGCACTGTGTTCTTACCTTGGAGCTATCTGACTCGGCGTTTCGCCGCCGCGCCGCCTCCTCCTCCAGCAGGATCTTCATCCTCTCCAGTTCACGTTCTTTGTCCTTCACGGCTTTTTCCAGGTCGATCTTGTTCCAGTTGAGTTCCTCCAGTTCCTTCTGGCGACGGCGGACGGCCGCCTCGTACTCCTCCTGCTGGCTGCCGTAACGCTCCTCCGCCAGACGCCGCTTCCTCTTCTCCTCGTCCAGCTGGTAGCTGATGCGCGTCAGCTGGTCCGTGAGGTCCTGGATCTGAGTCTGGGTGCTGCTGGACTGCTCCTTTAGCTGGGACGTGTCCAGCCTGTAGCGGGACAGGGCGTCCTCCAGGTTTTTGTTCTTCTGGTTTCGGTCCTGCAGGTCGTCCTTGATCCGCCTCAGTTCCTCCTCCAGCAGCTCGATCTTGGTGTTTCTGATCTGAGAAACAGGAAATAAGAGTCTCAGCCTGACTTCCTGTCACTCTGGGAAACGGATTTAACCTCAAATCCATTATAGCATTTATTTTTACTGCTGTCACCCAATTCAAAAAAATCATTTAATTACCTACAGGATTTGTAATGAATTCATTTTAATCAAGTTTTTGCTGGTCAACACAAATAAAGATTTTAAATTGATGGACATTACATTATTGTGGGAGATGACCAATCAGTTAGAAACATTAAGAAGAAGGTTCATTAATCCACATTTTATAAGTGAATGAATCATCAAATAATTCAATAAATAAAGATCAATCTCAATTAGACAAAATAAAACTTTTATTGTGAGAAGTGTTGGGTAAGTTAATTAAAAAGTAATTAGTTACAGTTACTTTTATTATTCTTATTTTGTTACAATTTATAAAAGTAATTAATTACAGATGCTTTTTATTCTTATTTTGTTACAATTTATAAATGTAATTAATTACAGTTACTTTTATTATTCTTATTTTGTTACAATTTATTAAAGTAATTAATTACTTTTATAAATTTGTAACTAAACTATTGCTACTTTAACTAAAGTTTTAAATCTTCCTCTTCAACAGAATTGTTGATTCATGTTCAACTTTCATGATGAATCTGAAAATAATATAAAAGACACTTAATAAAATACATTATTAACAGAAACACTGAGCACAAATTTAATCTGTTTTGATCTAAACGAGTTTCATGTTTTAAATAAGCCTGGAAAATACCTCATTTCCTGTTGTCAAAGGAAACGCTTTTATTTTGGAGTCTCCAGGAAATGATCTGTCGTGTTGTGTGTTTGTCTCAGCGATGGAAAAAGTGTGTGTGTGTGTGTGTGTGAGTGTGTTCAGGATGTTTTTCCCATCTTATAAGTTGCATTATATTTGAGGAAAATGAACGAATGAGTCAAATAAAAACACGTTGAACTCATTTTTTCCGTTTTGTCTGAAGCTTCTATAACGAATCTCCATAAAACAATATTTACAGTGTAATTAATTAACCCAACTAACGTCATAAACTGATAAACTGATTATCATCGACTCAAACAGCACCAAACCAGTAAAAACCAACCTTCAGCTCTTCCATGTTCTTCAGTAATTCTCCCAGGAACTTGTAGTAGTCGCTGGAACGAGTCAGAAGCTCGATGTATTTGGACTGAAGATCAGCAGCCTGGCGGAGCCAAATAAAACACGTGTTAGTGAGAGTTATTTCACCTCCTGTCAGACCACAGCAGGTTTAAATGATATTTAATGAGCAGATAATAATAACTTTATGTATATTGGAGTGTTTTTACCTCCTGCCTGACCACGGCAGCAGGCGACTGCAGCATGCTCCTCTTGAAGGGAATATTCAGCAACGTCTCCAGGCCTGAAGCGTATGAAGCCAGCTGCAGCTCGTAGTCCTGAAACATCATAAATTACATATTAAACATTCGGACATGTGCGACGTATGCGACCTGTGGTTTAATTAACACGCGTTCATCACTGACCTTTATGGAGGCGGCGCAGGTGTCAGCGTTTTTCTGAACATCCTCCACTTTCTCCTTCTTCCCTCTGATTTCAGTGTGAAGCGCCTGTTCAGCACGAGGGAGGATTCACTTAATATACAACTTACTTTACTTTATTATACAGGAAATTGTTCAACTAATGGAATTTATATTTAGAATTATTTCCACTTGTGCTGTAAAAATGTGGTTATTTTGCAAAATCAGCTCAGATCAGTTCAATTTTATTGTTAAATAAACAAAATATTTGCATTACTGGCTGCTTTATAAATATCACTAATGAATAAATGAAATAAATAAAGTCAATGGAGACAGTGTGAACAGCTAATTCATGTATTTATAGTAAAATAACATTTAATTACTACGTTAATTACTGTGAACCATAGAAACTTAGTAAGAATCATTGTTGTTTTTAAAATACACTTTTAAGAAGCATTCATCAGGTGATTTTTACAGTAAATGTCAAATGGTGTAACTGAAACAGAATAAAGTTTTTTTTTTTTTTTTTTAACATTTTTTCTGTAAAGTATTTGTGTTTTATTTCCTAAACCATACTATAGAAATTCAACGTTGCCCTGATGTTTGCTTTGCATTTTGTGTTTGTTGGTTTCTAATCCTAGAACAGCCAGTCCTAATGATGAAAATACACTATTATTATTCATTATTTTTACATAGTTAATATGAATATTAACGCTCTATTTCATGAAATATATTACTTAGACATGTTAAAAAAGTTTTAAATATTTGTTGTAGTTAAAATGGCCTAAATAATAGATATGTTAAAATTATTAGATTATAAAATTAAATTATAAGAAGAAGTTTTAAACATAGACTCAGGATAGTTTCATGCTACTTTATGTAAGAGTGAGGAATTTTTCATGTTTCCCATATAGTCACAATGTGGAAATATTAATATTAAATGTAAAATAGAAAATGATGGTCATGTGACTTGTCCTTCAAAATAAAAGCCCCCTTTTCACACCTAACTGTGAGAACAGGAATTCCGGGTTTAGTTTGGAATATTCAGGAATAGTTTAGATGTGTTTTAATTAGAGCTGCAACAATTAGTCGATTAATTAATTAGTCATCAACTATCACATTAATCAACAAGTATTTTGATAATTGATTTAAGTCATTTTTCAATGATAAAATGTCCAAATTCTCTGGTTCCAGCTTCTGTTCTCAGATTATTTCCTGGTTTCTTTATTCTTTTATAATAGTAAACTGATATAATATAAGATTAATATACAACTCATAGACGAATATACTAGTGATATATTACACTAGTCTACTACTAATATTATGTTGATTTATTACTAAACTACACTAATAGACTACTGTACTAATATATCACTTATTTACTACTATACGATGATATTAGGCTATTACATGAATATTAAACATCTAATGCACCAAATATTACTTAGACATGTTAAAACAAGTTTTAAATATTTGTTGTAGTTAAAATGGTCTAAATAATAGATATGTTAAAATGATTAAATGTATGAGAAGAAGTTGTAAACATAGACTCAGGATAAAAAAATGTATAATATTAAAATTAAATTAAATGGAAAATGGAAAACAATAGTCATGTGACTTCATAAATTGTTTGTCCTTCAAAATAAAAGCCCCCTTTTACACCTACACTTAAGCCCAAAATGAATCTTATAGACACATATATATGAGACACTCAAGGGGTTTCTTGATTTTTTCTCTTAAAAGTATTAGTAGTAGTATTTCTCCTCAGTTTTTACTTAAATATGACACAAAGAAAGTCTTCAACTATAAAGTGTATATATATAAAGACAGATTTCCCAGTATGCCCTGCAGGAGCTTTCTATATCATAGTCATTTGTTGATGTGATTTTTGGTTTTCACTCCGTTTATTTACACATTCTAACGAAACACAAATCCATTATGGCGTCAGACTTTCTATTTAAGTGAAAACTGAAGTGAAAAACTAAAGAAATCCCTGGTATTTGACAGGGAGGAATCATTTGGGTTCAGGTGTAACTGTAAAAATCAGATTTTGTTTCACAGCTTTTTGGAAGAATGGAGTAATAGTTCCATATGGAGTCATTATGGGAATAACAACCAGCCTGCTGATATCTATGAATGCTGCAGGGTTGGGGGGGGTGGGGGCTTGGTGGGGGGGACGTGCCTTCTGCTGGTTCAGGTGCTCCATCAGCGTCTGCACGTCGCTGAGCTTGGCCGCCTGCAGCTCGTCCTGCCGTTTCCGGGCGTTGTGGATCCACTGGTCCAGGGCGGTGCTGGCGTGCTGGTAGTGCTGCAGCTGCTTCTCCTGCTTCTCCAGGTCCCAGAGTCTGCCCGGCAACAGGGGGCTCAGCTCAGACACATGGAAACAGACGTGTGTGTGTGTGTGTGTGTGTGTGAGTGTGTGTTCACACACAGGAGGAAACAGCTGGACAGCTGCAACAATCAGTCCATTAACCAACTGTTTTAATAATCAGTTTTAAACAAAGGAAATGTCCATATTCGTTTGTTTTCCAGTTTCTCAAATTAGATTAATTTCCGCTTTCTTAAGTGAATAAAAACATCTGCAGGACAAAAGTCGTTTATGCCTTTAAAAGATGTTTAAATGCTGTTTAATAAGTCAAATATGTTTTATCACATGAATCAACAACTATTCTAATAATTGATTTGAGTCCAAATTAGATTATTTTCTGGTTTCTCAGCTCCACTTTAACCTCAAAGAGTAAACTTCTGGAGGACTATTTTATTTTATTTTATTTTTAGTCAGTCATCAGTCAGTCATTTTCTATACCTGCTTATTCCTCATTAGGGTCGCAGGGGTCTGCTGGAGCCTATCCCAGCGCGTTACGGCGAGAGGCAGGGATACACCCCAGATGGTCGCCAGCCAATCGTGGGGCACACACACCATTCACACACCATTCACTCTCACACTCACACCTATGGGCAATTTAGATTTGCCAATTAACCTGAGCATGTTTTGTATTGTGGGAGGAAACCAGAGTACCCGGTGAAAACCCACGCAGACACGGGGAGAACATGCAAACTCCACACAGAAAGGTCCCAGACCCAGGCCCCAAGGCGGTCTTGAACCTGCGACCTTCTTGCTGTGAGGCAACAGTGCTACCCACTGCTCCACCGTGTCGCCCTTTAATTTAATTTAATTTAATTTAATTTAATTTAATTTAATTTAATTTAATTTAATTTAATTTAATTTAATTTAATTTAATTTTATCCTATTTTATTTTTATTTTATTTTATTTTATTTTTTCTTATCTTATCTTATCTTATCTTATCTTATCTTACTTTACTTTACTTTACTTTACTTTACTTTATTTATAATATGTTTAGATTTGTTGTATTAGTCAAATGAGTTTTTCTGTAAAAAAATCAATTCCTGGTTTAGTTAATATTCAGGAATAGTTTAGATGTGTTTCAATTAGAGCTGCAACAATTAGTCAATTAATTAATTAGTCATCAACTATCACATTAATCAACAAGTATTTTGATAATTGATTTTTAATGATAAAATGTCCAGATTCTCTGGTTCCAGCTTCTGTTCTCTGATTATTTCCTGGTTTCTTTATTCTTCTATAATAGTAAACTGATATAATATAAGACTAATATACAACTCATAGACTTATATATTAATTATACATACTACTATATTACTACTACTATTGGATAGAGGGCTTCTCTTTATGTGGTGATATTTAAAACTGCAAATGATTAATTGATTAGTTGCTAACTATCAAATTAATCTATCAAACTATTCTGATAATCAATGGATTTAGTCCAATGATGAATGATTTGATTAATGATTTAGTAATAAATGAATTAGTGTGTAGGTTTATAACTGGTTTCTGTTTATTATCAGAAATTATAAGCAGTGATCTATTGATTAGTTGCAGCCTGAATCATCACATATTTGTTCTTTAGTGTTTTTTGGTAAATGTCTATTATTATTATTACTTTAGAAGCCAGGACTTTAACCATCGCTGCAGGACGATCATCATCTCTGGTTCCAACAGGTTCAAGGAAAAAGGCCATTTACCCTTTTAATTGTCCAATTAAACACAATAATTATCAAAAAATGACTAATCAATCAACTGAACCCATTCATTTTCACCATTTTATGACCCAATGCATAATGTATTTAACGTTTCAATAGCCAATCAGACTGATCAGCTGCAGCTCTGTAGCTTCATGTAGATGTTGCATCTTGATGCAACATTGAAAAAGACGTTTTAGGTTGGTCAGATTCGTGCATTTCAGTGATAAAACGTTGTGTTTCGCTGCAGCATCAGACAGAAACCTGCTCTCGATCTGCGTCTGGATGCGGCGCCAGCGCTCCACCAGCTGAGCCACCAGCTCCGAGTACTTGTCCAGGTCCACGTCGCAGCGGTGCAGGCCTGGCGCGATCTGAGCGTTCCATTGGGCGGCGTTGGCCACGTCGGCCTCCAGCGCCGCCAGCAGGTCGCGCTTCTGCTCCAGGTCGGCCTTCATGTGCTTTAACGCAGGAAACAACAGAGTTAAAGGATGATTAAACTGTGCATTTACTGCACAGAACATTCACCTGAGTTAACCTGTTTCTGTTTAATTATTTATTCTCTATTTGTTGTAAAATTCTTGCTCTATCAGAACATTTTGCAGAATTATGCAATGTGCAAACTCGCATATTTAGGCTTTTCCTCAACATATATCACAGCTATAACTTTGCTCGTTAGGGTTTTTATTATTTGAACAGAAAATATATTAGTTCAAAAATAGGAAAAACAGCTAAATAATTGGGCGGCTCGTTAACAGCTTTTCCTATTGTGATGTAGACGTCACATGATGTTTTCAAATCTTTACTTCCATAAACACTGAGAATGTTTCATAAAATTATACATGACTATATAGATATGTATATATACATGTACACGAGTTTATGTGTCTTTATAGACACATATATGAGTATATAGACATGTTAATGAGTACATATGTGTGAATTAGTTTACATATACATATATATATATATATATATATATATATACACTCAAGGGATTTCTTGATTTTTTCACTTAAAATGAGTATTTAACCTCCGTTTTACTTAAATAGGACACAAAGAAAGTGTATAATGTGTATATATATATATATAAAGACAGATTTCCCAGCATGCCCTGTGTGTCCTATTTAAGTAAAAACTGAAGTGAAATACTCATTTGTAAGTGAAAAATAAAGAAATCCCCTTTATTTAACAGGGATATGATAATTATATATATGTTATATATGTTAGAATGTCATGACAGTCATCAAAATCATCAAACCAAAATCTCATTGTCTTCCTCAGCCAATAGAATCAGCTCAGGTTCGTCATGTGATGTAAAAGTTTAAGTTGATTAAATAACTTCACTCGATGTTAAAATCTCAGGAAAATGAGCAAAAGACAAAGAGTTCTACGGTGAAGTTTTGGCGACGATGATGTTCTGGATCAGCTAATTCCTCGTAGCCACCACTGTTCCAGTGTTTCTGATCATCAGCGGAATCGAACCTTCAGCGTGCTGCGGTGCTGCTCCAGCTCCTTCAGGTCCAGAGACGTCGTTTCTTTCTCTGTGAGTCGAGCTTCGTTGACTTTGACGATGTCTTCGGCCTGAAGGAAACTCTGGAGCAGGGATTTAAGAGCTGACAGCCTGGAACACACACACACACACACACACACACACACACACACACACACACACACACACACACACACACATACACACACACACACACAGAAACAACATAAAAGTGTGTCCATGACTTTCTTGTAATTATCATACATGGTCATTTTGCATCATTAATAATTATCAGATATGCTAATTGTGCCTGATCAATAGTTATCATATATGCAAATTTTGCATCATTAATAATATTTGCTCATATTGCATAATTAGTCATGTTTGTCGTATTCTTCATAAAGTGTTTGATGATCCTGATAAAACCTGCAAAGGTCCAAAGGTTAATTACCAGGTTAATTACAGAAAACTCTGTTTTTTGGTGTTATTTTCTATTTATTTATTTTCTCCAGTGAACTGGAAAAGAAACCTGAGAAATCCTCCTTTAATCTTATTAAAAATTGCAGGTCCTCACATTTGATTTATTCTTATTTTATGACTTTTTATCTAATTTTTTCTGACACTTTTAAATCATTTTTTTTTAATGTCTAACTCATAATTTTGACATTTTATGTTTCTGACTTTTAGGATATTTTTGAGTATTTATCTGTTGATTCTGACTTTTATCTCATAATTTTCAATTCTCAGGTAGTAAAACTAATTCTTAGATTATATAATTATTATAATTTTTCTGAATTTTTAGTATTTTTTTTATTTCTAACTCATAATTTTGACATTTTATGTTTCTGACTTTTTAGGATATTTTTGACTATTTATCTGTTGTTTCTGACTTTTATCTCACATATTTTACTTCTCAGGTAGTAAAACAAATTCTTAGATTATTATAATTACTATAATTTATATTTACTATAGTATTTCTGACTTTTTAATAATTCTTTTTACTTTTCACTCATGTTTTTGACTTTTATCTCATATTTGTTTTACTTTTAATCTCATGTCTATGACTTTCTTAGCTAGTGAAGCCAATCTCACCTCACATGTAGATTTATTCAGATTTTCTGACTTTTTATCTCATTTTTTTAAAATCTGTTTTTAACTTCTACCTCATAATATTTTAGGATATTTTTTGACTTTTTATCTCTATTTTTTACTCATCAGCTAGTAAAACACAATCTTAGATTATTATAATAATAATAATTTTCATAATTTCTCTACTTTTAATCTCATGTTTCTGACTTTCTTAGCTAGTTAATCCAATAATAGTTTTTTTTTTTCAACATTCTAACTCTATTTCTGCTATAACATCAACATAAATAGATTCTGCTGTAGTCTCCTCATATGTTGATTTATTCTGATTTTATGACCTTTTATCAAATTTTTTCTAACACTTTTAAATCTGTTTTTTACTTCTACCTCATATTGACATTTTCAAGGTTTCAGTCCAATAACCTTTGTGCTAGTAGAGATATTCCACATTTATGACCTTTTACAGCAGGAAGCTGATCAATAAACCTGCTTTATCTCCTTCTCTGCTGTTTATTGGACCCATATATGCGATAAGGCTTTGGGGGCGTGGCCTCTACCTGTGCAGGTAGGCGTCGTACAGGCCCTGGAGGCCCCTCAGTTTGTGGTTGATGGCGTCCAGCTCCGAGCGGAGGAACTTGGCGTGTTCGGAATCCGCTGGAATCCCCTCCAGCTGCTTGATGATGGTCTCCCTGATCCTCAGGTACTCGTCGTGGATGGAGTCCAGGTCCCCGTGCACGGCCTGAACGCGTGGACGCGGGGGGTCAGGAAAAAAAAAACACCAACAAGTCTGTTTATGCATGATCCTCATTGAGTAAATATGTGGTAATATGAATGGGTTTTCTTTTAATTTACATTACAAATACAATTCAGGGAAATAAAGCATCAAAAATCATGTTTTTGCTATGATTTAAGGAACAATTTGTAAATCCATGTTTGCTAACACCAAAAAATGTGTTTTCTGCATAATCTATGTTTACGAGATGGAGTTTTGGATTAAAAATAGAATTAAAAGATGTGTTTTCTGCAATTATTAATGAATCAATCTGTGAATAAAGTTTTGCAGTGAGTAAATCTATCGTTATTTAATGGAGTTTTACAGAAGAAACAACACAAATGTGATTTCTGCTAAGAATTACAAAGCAATTTGTAAATATATTATTATTTATTTATTATATTATTTATTTATTATTGTTAATTTGCTAAACAAAAAAAAGCCTGAACATATGGACACAGTGAGAATAAAAACACAAAAAATGTGATTTCCTAATTTTATTAATTTAATATGGGTAATATTATTTTAGAGGAAAAAAAATTAATCTATGGTTACTAGATGGAGTTTTTGGAAATAAAAAAAAAAAACAGTTTTCTCCTATGATTCATAAAACCAATTTTAAATGTTGTTTACTAAATAAGGTTTTTGGGGGAAAAAAAACACAAAAAAATTGTTTTCTGCTTTAATTTACAACAATTTGTGAATTTATATTTACTAAATAAGGCTTAGAAGAAGAAACAAACGTGTTTTCTGCTCTGATTTATAAAACCAATTTTATGTTTACTAGATGGAGATTTTGGAAATTAAAAAAAAAATCAGTTTTCTCCCATGAATTATATTACCAATATTAAATGTATGTTTGCTAAATAAGGTTTTGGAGAAAATCATGATCCTCACTGAGTTACTAGAAAGAGTTTTAGACAAAAAAGCACAAAAAATGTGTTTTCTGCTATCTTTATGTTTACTAATTAAGGTTTTCTGCTGCTGTGATTTACAAACCAAATTTTAAGTAAAATTGATTTATAAAACCAATTTTATGAGTAAATCTATGGTTACTAGATGGAGTTTTTGGAAATTAAGAAAATGTGTTCTCTCCTATGATTTATAAAAGCAATTTGTAAATCTATGTTTGCTAAATAAGATTTTGGAGAAAAAACACACAACAAAAATGTGTTTTCTGCAGAAACCTGACTGAGTAAATATATGGTTATTAGATGGAGTTTTTGGAAATTAAAAAAAATGTCAAATTAATTTATAACACCAATTTTATGAGTAAATCTATGGTTACTAGATGGTGTTTTTGAAAATAAAATTACAAAAAATATGTTTTCGCCTATGATTTGTAAAAGCAATTTGTAAATCTATGTTTGCTAAATAAGGTTTTGGACAAAAAAAATACAAAAAATGTGTTTTCTGCAGAAACATCACTGAGTAAATCTATAGTTACTATCTGGAGTTTTGGGAAATAAAAATGTTTTATTTTCTCCTCTGAATCATAAAACCAATTTTAAATGTATGTTTGTTAAAAATTTTTTGGAGAGAGAAAAAATGTAAAACTGATTTATAAAACCAATTTTCTGAGTAAATCTATGGTTACTACTTGGAGTTTTTAAAAAAAAAATGTTTTTTTTTCTCCTCTGAATCATAAAACCAATTTTAAATGTATAATTTTGTTAAATATTTTTTGGAGAGAAAAAAAACAGTAAAAAAAGTGTTTTTTCTGTTTAATCCTCACTAGTGAATATAAAGTTATTAGATGTAGTTTTTGGAAATATAAAAATCCTCACTAGTAAATCTATGGTTTCTGGACACGCTCTGCAGAAGACGGCGTTCCCGTACCTGCAGCTTCAGGATCCGCTGCGAACACTCGTCCACGGCGTTCTCCCCCAGGCCCACGTGGAGGTGGCCCCCCAGCGCTGACTCCGCCCCCTCCAGGCGGCGCCGCAGCTCCTGCAGGCTGCTGATCAGGGACAGGCTGAGCGTGGCCCTGGGAGGGGGCGGGGCTTTGGCGGCGGGGGGCGCGGGCGTCGGCTTCACCGGCTCCGGCGCCGGGGGCGTGTCCGGCTTCACGACGTCTGGTGGAGAGAAGAGAAGGCATCGGTGAGTTGGAGGAGGAAACTTACAGCAGAGAAAACACAGATTGATCCAGAGCAGCACGGACGGGTCGGCAGCTGGATGATCAGCGTGTCGTAGTGGCTCCTCGCGTTCTCCACGCGGCTCTGGAACGTCTTCTTGTCTTCTTCCCCGAACAGCTCCGAGCCCTGGCTGGCGTGCTGGAACTCCTGGTAGTGAGTCTCCAGCCTCTTGATGAGGCTGCGGTATTCCTCAGGTCGCATCCTGCTGAGCTGTGAAACAAAAGAAGAACGTCAGGAATGCCGAGCAATTATTACAGTGAATCTTAGTTTTAGAGGAAAAACACCACAGATGTGATTTCTGCAGAACCCTCAAATGGAGTTTTGGACAAAAAGGAATTAAAATATGTGTTTTTTTCTATGATTTATAAAACCACTTTGTAAATCTATGTTCACTAAATAAAGTTTTGGATGTACACAACACAAGAATAATGTGTTTTCTGCATAAATATATGGTTATTAGATGTAGTTTTAGAGAAAAAACACAACAAATGTGTTTTCCTAGTTTCCTCACTGTGGAGAAATCTAAATATAATTAAATATAATTAAAATAAGTAAATATAATTTACAAACCAATTCATAAATCTATAAGTTTTGGAGAAAAACGTGTTTTCTGCATAATCCTCACTAAGTAAATCTATTGTTATTTAATGGAGTTTTATAGGAAAAACACCACATGTGATTTCTGCTATGATATATAAAACCAATTTGCTAAATAAGGTTTTGCTAAATAAGGTTTTGGAAAACGAAAAAGAAAAAAAACAACACTTCACTAGAGTAAATATGTGGTTATTTGATGAAGTTTAGGGAAATAAAGCATCAAAAAACGTGTTTTTGCTATGATTTATAAAACAATTTGTAAATCCATGTTTGCTAAATAAGGATTTGGAGGAAAAAAATGTGTTTTCTGCATAATCTATGTTTACTAGATGGAGTTTTGGATTAAAAATAGAATTAAAAGATGTGTTTTCTGCAATTATTTACAAATAAATCCGTGAATAAAGTTTTGCAGTGAGTAAATTTATCGTTATTTAATGGAGTTTTACAGAAAAAACACCACAAATGTGTTTTCTGCAGAACTCTCACCTAGAGTTTTAAAAAAAAGAGAAAAAATGTGTTTTCTGCTGAGAATTACAAACCAATTTGTAAATGTATTATTATTTATTTATTATAGTATTTATTATTTGCTAAATAAGGTTTTGGAGAAAAAAAACAGAAAAAGAAAACACAAAAAATTGTCTTCTGCAGAATCCTCCCTGAGTAAATATATGGTTATCGTAGTGTGTAGTTTAGTTTAAATAATAATATATAATAATACTTTTTTTTCCTATGATCTATAAAATCAATTTTGAATGTTTGTTTGCTAAATAGGGTTTTTAGAGAAAAAAACACTAAAAAATAATGAATTTTCTGCATAATTCCCACTGAGCTTACTAGAAACATTTCTGCAGAAAAACAGACAATCTGCAGATATTTTTAAGGAGATTTGAAGTAGGAAATTTTGAAAACGTGCAAGTTAGATCATTTTTGCTGAAGCTAACACATTAATCACATTCATCTATGTGTTTATTTTACTTGCTTGTGCTTTTAAATGTGCCTGAATGAGGCAGAAAAGTTTAAAAACTTGGTTACTTTACAGATGATTTAACATCTCACCACATTGGTGATAATCATTCTAAAAACTGGAACTGAAACGTGTGGTTGGTTTGCTGGCGTGTACCATGGTGAGGGTCAGGGAGTTGATGTAGTTGATGTCCTTGATGCAGTACTGCCAGGAGATCAGGCTCTTGATGTTGATGTACAGCTGGTTCCAGATGCCCATGATGGCGTCGTAGTACTGCTCATTCCTGCAGGAAAATGTCAGGATTTACACCAAACGCCTGGACAATATGTGGAATTTGACGTTTCTCTGGTTTATTTTTCAACCTGAGACGTGGCTAAAAAACATGTTTTTGCATTTGAATTCAATCTAATAAATCGGATCATTCTCCAAGATTCAGTTTTATTCATCTTCTCAAAAAACAGTTGTTTTTCTGGAGTTACGAGTTCACCCTCCGGCAACAACATGAACCAGTAAAAATAGAATGTTATTACTTCCTCCTCTAAGTGTATTTCATATGTGTTATTATATTTTTTATGTCCTTTTAAAAACACATTCTGGATCATGTCAATGAAACAAACTCAAAATAAGACGTATCTATAGCTCTGGGAGATATGAGGTCGCAACTTCCAATAAACAAAAAAACGACATTTCATCTGTTTAAAACCCCATTTTATCTGCCAGGATTTAAGGTGGACTGACAGAAATCCATTGTTTTTCTTACTTGCTGGCCAGCCCGATGCTGAGCGGGTTGGGGGGGGGGATCAACAAACACACGGAGGGGATTAACATGTCCAGGCCCCCGGGCCCCGTCACCAGCCACTTGCTGCGCTGGGAGTTGTCTTTGAGAATCCCCTCGTTGCCTTTCAGGATCCCGATCTGAGAGAAACCAGACCATTGGCAGAGTGTGAGCAGGGAGCATACAGCACAGAGAATGAGTATGAAGTGTAGACACCAAGTGTAGCAGACCATAAAAACATATCATTTCACCATTCCTTGCAATCGTATTTCTTGTTCTGTGTGTGTGAATGTGTGTGTGACCTCACCTGGTCCTGTTTAAAGTCACACAGAGCCTGGACTATGATGGGGCTGGTACATTTCTCGTCAGAGTTGCGCGGCTTCAGACGGACGATGCTCTTGGACTTGCTGACCAGACTCTGGACCATACGTTTGTTCTCCACCAGTCGCTCCCTCTCTTTCTGAGAACGTGAACGAATTTGATATCAGTTTCACAAGAGTATATATATATGAAGTAATGGACGATATAAATGATTTTAATTCAGGATAAAACATGTTGATGTCAATGCATGAGGCTGCAACATTAGTAGATTCAAACATTTGCTGCATAATATTAAAATAAAATGGGACAGAAGAGAAATTTGAGTTTAGCTTGATAAAAGTTGCATGAGTAGGTGATCTAAATTATACTTATAAAGCTTCTGCCCCAGTAACGTGTGATATAAATAAATAAATAAATATCACAATAGGCTACAACATACTGTACTATCACAATATGGATTTTAGGTCACGTGACCATGACTAAACATCAGGAATCTGAATATATGGAGGTAATTTATATCTTGTGCCTTTCATCAAACTCAGCAGCAACATTCCATTTATTCTCTCAGTAACTGGCCGAACCAGTTCAGCAGATTTACATTTTATTTACAGCCATGTCAGAGAAGAACAAAGAGTGTGAGTCTGTTTCTGCTTCACAGCTGCATAGACACATGCAATACAGTAATAGAATACAGTGTAATGTAGAATATAGTGTAATGTAATGTAGTGTAATATAGAGTCATATAGAGAATAGTGTAATGTAATGTAATATAGTGTTTGATAGAACATAATGTAGTGTAATGTAGTGTAATAGTGTCCTATAGAATATATTGTGATGTAATGTAATATAGTATTATATAGCATATAATGTAAGGTAATGTAGTGTAATATAGTGTCCTATAGAATATAGTGTGATGTAATGTAATATAGTGTTATATAGAATATAGTGTGATGTAATGTAATATAGTGTTATATAGAATATAGTGTGATGTAATGTGATATAGTGTTATATAGAATATAGTGTGATGTAATGTGATATAGTGTTATATAGAATATAGTGTGATGTAATGTAATATAGTGTTATACAGAATATAGTGTGATGTAATGTGATATAGTGTTATATAGAATATAGTGTGATGTAATGTTATATAGTGTTATATAGAATATAGTGTGATGTAATGTAATATAGTGTCCTATAGAATATAGTGTGATGTAATGTAATATAGTGTTATATAGAATATAGTGTGATGTAATGTGATATAGTGTTATATAGAATATAGTGTGATGTAATGTGATATAGTCACCTATAGAATAAAGTGTGATGTAATGTAATATAGTGTTATACAGAATATAGTGTGATGTAATGTAATATAGTGTTATACAGAATATAGTGTGATGTAATGTTATATAGTGTTATATAGAATATAGTGTGATGTAATGTAATATAGTGTTATACAGAATATAGTGTGATGTAATGTTATATAGTGTTATATAGAATATAGTGTGATGTAATGTAATATAGTGTTATACAGAATATAGTGTGATGTAATGTAATATAGTGTTATATAGAATATAGTGTGATGTAATGTGATATAGTGTTATATAGAATATAGTGTGATGTAATGTAATATAGTGTCCTGTAGAATATAGTGTGATGTAATGTAATATAGTGTCCTGTAGAATATAGTGTGATGTAATGTAATATAGTGTTATATAGAATATAGTGTGATGTAATGTAATATAGTGTTATACAGAATATAGTGTGATGTAATTTTATATTGTGTTATATAGAATATAGTGTGATGTAATGTGATATAGTGTTATACAGAATATAGTGTGATGTAATGTTATATAGTGTTATATAGAATATAGTGTGATGTAATGTGATATAGTGTTATACAGAATATAGTGTGATGTAATGTGATATAGTGTTATACAGAATATAGTGTGATGTAATGTTATATAGTGTTATATAGAATATAGTGTGATGTAATGTGATATAGTGTTATACAGAATATAGTGTGATGTAATGTGATATAGTGTTATACAGAATATAGTGTGATGTAATGTGATATAGTGTTATACAGAATATAGTGTGATGTAATGTGATATAGTGTTATACAGAATATAGTGTGATGTAATGTGATATAGTGTTATACAGAATATAGTGTGATGTAATGTGATATAGTGTCATGTTACCTCCAGCTGCTTCAGCAGCTCAGTGAGATTCTCCAGTGGTGTGTTCTTGTCGCAGGTGAACTTGCTGCGAATCGTCTCGTGCTCCTTCTGCAGCTTTGAATATGTCTCATTGGCCTCTTTGAAGAACTGAAGATGGCAATAGAAAGGTTTTGATGAACGTTCACAGGAAAACAGTCACAGTTTCTGTTTTCAGAACAGCTGGACGGACTTGTACCTGACTGTAGGCGGCGTTCTCCTTCAGGTGAACGTGGATGCACTTGGTGATCTGGAGCAGCCAGCTCCACTGGGTCTGCAGCGTGTCCATGTAGGCCTGCAGCCATTGAACACAAAAGCTGATTATGCCCTTATCAGGACTGAAAAACACTCTCTCTATATATTTCTATGTCTGTATAAATGTATCTCTCATTTAGCTGAATCCTTCAGTTCCATCAAAGAAGGACAAAGGCCTCAGGTCCAGTCTCAGCTGTCAATTCCATCTAAAGGAAAATGTTTAACACTCCTTTGAAGACAGAAGTCAAGATTCTGGACAGAGAGAACACATTCCAAAGACGATGAAACAAGCTGTCTATGTAAAAACTTTAAAACCTTAACAGATGAATAGTCTGCTCCACCATTTATCTCCATTTATAATGTTGCTTTTATCTTTAGCAGGAGAATCAACAATCGAACCTCAGATGATTCAACAGTTGTCCTTCACCAGGGGTCACCTGACCCTAACGGCGGTTCACCAATGGTCACCTGACCTTATAAGCTGTTCACCAGGGGTCACCTGACCCTAACGGCGGTTCACCAATGGTCACCTGACCCTAACAACTGTTCACCAGAGGTCACCTGACCTTATAAGCTGTTCACCAGGGGTCACCTGACTCTGAACGACTGTTTACCAATGGTCACCTGACCCTAACAACTGTTCACCAGAGGTCACCTGACCCTAAGGACTGTTCACCAATGGTCACCTGACCTTGATCTCACCTGATCACATAGATAACAACAATAGTCAGTGGAACCAGGACCTTCACAGGTTCTCTGGTGAACCTCCACAGGTTAAATACCTGGGTTTGGTCAGACTAGTGTGGACTAGTGAGACCAATACGCTGACCTGATGAAGTCTCTTGGACCAGAGGACAAACACGGGTCCAGTGGACTGGGATTCAGTCTGAGAGATAACAGTGACCCGATGGACGAGAACGTCCATGGACGTCTTACCTCTATCTTATCTGAGGCGGCGTGGTTGCTGTTCACCAGCCCGTCAGCTTTCACTTTGAGCTTGTTCAGCTCCTTCTCCTTCTCCTCCAGATCCCTCATCAGCATCTGTGAGAGAATCAGATAAAACTCCAGCTGTGGTCACAGCAATAACTAATATATCAGAGGGTGAAGCAGCAGGTGGTGCCGAGTTCCTCACCGAGTAGCTCTCCTGTTTCCTGGGGATGTACTGGTCGATGTTCCTGTCGCCCCAGTCAAACACCAGCTCCTCCTCCTCCTTCTCGTTGACCCACATGATGGCCCTGGAGATCTCCTCGATGATGCCCTGCAGCTCCCTCAGCTGGGTCACGCGGCCGTGCGACATTTTCTGAGACGGACGCGTGGGAACGAACAAACGTGACTCTCCAAAAGAAAGAGGCTGCTGCAGCCGATGCTTTATGAGGCTTTATGAGGTGGTTTTGTACCTGCAGACTGTCCCATTCCTGCTCCATGATGTACAGGTTGTACTTATCACCCCTCATGTTCTGGAATAAATGAATAAGAAGAGATTTCAATAGTTATAGATAGTTGAAGCATTAATAAAACACTTCAAAACATTGGTGAAAACCTTTCAGGCAGTAAAAAGATTTAAAACTTTAATGCAGAGCTGCAAAGATTAATTGAATAATTTTCACGCACCAGGTCATCCCGGGCTCGGTCTACTTCCTGGCTGCGTTGGATGGCGCTGTGGTTTTTGCTGTGGGTGAGGATCTGTTTCTCGATGGTGGCGGAGTCGTCGCCCCACGGCGCCGTTTCTATCATTCGCTGCAAAACACAATTAAACTGCTTTAGTTTTCTTATATTTAATATGATGAAAACATGTTCAAAAGTGCATTTTTAACATTTTGTGCATCGACATTCCTGCTTTAACATGTAAATCCCTGCAGAATGAG
>JAYKQN010000034.1:2200000-2232500 GCA_036785175.1 Eupleurogrammus muticus
CATTAGTATTAACAACCACCCACCACCAACATTAATATTAACAACCTTCACTGTAGGAACCACCCACCACCAACATTAGTATTAACAACCAACCACCACCAACATTAGTATTAACAACCTTCACTGTAGGAACCACCCACCACCAACATTAGTATTAACAACCACCCACCACCAACATTAATATTAACAACCTTCACTGTAGGAACCACCCACCACCAACATTAGTATTAACAACCAACCACCACCAACATTAGTATTAACAACCTTCACTGTAGGAACCACCCACCACCAACATTAGTATTAACAACCTTCACTGTAGGAACCACCCACCACCAACATTAGTATTAACAACCTTCACTGTAGGAACCACCCACCACCAACATTAGTATTAACAACCACCCACCACCAACATTAGTATTAACAACCTTCACTGTAGGAACCACCCACCACCAACATTAGTATTAACAACCAACCACCACCAACATTAGTATTAACAACCTTCACTGTAGGAACCACCCACCACCAACATTAGTATTAACAACCTTCACTGTAGGAGCCACCCACCACCAACATTAGTATTAACAACCTTCACTGTAGGAACCACCCACCACCAACGTTAGTATTAACAACCTTCACTGTAGGAACCACCCACCACCAACATTAGTATTAACAACCTTCACTGTAGGAGCCACCCACCACCAACATTAGTATTAACAACCTTCACTGTAGGAGCCACCCACCACCAACATTAGTATTAACAACCTCCACTGTAGGAGCCACCCACCACCAACATTAGTATTAACAACCTTCACTGTAGGAGCCACCCACCACCAACATTAGTATTAACAACCTTCACTGTAGGAGCCACCCACCACCAACATTAGTACTAACAACCTTCACTGTAGGAACCACCCACCACCAACATTAGTATTAACAACCTTCACTGTAGGAACCACCCACCACCAACATTAGTATTAACAACCTTCACTGTAGGAGCCACCCACCACCAACATTAGTACTAACAACCTTCACTGTAGGAACCACCCACCACCAACATTAGTATTAACAACCTTCACTGTAGGAACCACCCACCACCAACATTAGTATTAACAACCTTCACTGTAGGAGCCACCCACCACCAACATTAGTATTAACAACCTTCACTGTAGGAACCACCCACCAGCAACATTAGTATTAACAACCTTCACTGTAGGAACCACCCACCACCAACATTAGTATTAACAACCTTCACTGTAGGAACCACCCACCACCAACATTAGTATTAACAACCTTCACTGTAGGAACCACCCACCACCAACATTAGTATTAACAACCTTCACTGTAGGAACCACCCACCACCAACATTAGTATTAACAACCTTCACTGTAGGAACCACCCACCACCAACATTAGTATTAACAACCTTCACTGTAGGAGCCACCCACCACCAACATTAGTATTAACAACCTTCACTGTAGGAACCACCCACCAGCAACATTAGTATTAACAACCTTCACTGTAGGAACCACCACCACCAACATTAGTATTAACAACCTTCACTGTAGGAACCACCCACCACCAACATTAGTATTAACAACCTTCACTGTAGGAACCACCCACCACCAACATTAGTATTAACAACCTTCACTGTAGGAACCACCCACCACCAACATTAGTATTAACAACCTTCACTGTAGGAGCCACCCACCACCAACATTAGTATTAACAACCTTCACTGTAGGAACCACCCACCACCAACATTAGTATTAACAACCTTCACTGTAGGAACCACCCACCACCAACATTAGTATTAACAACCTTCACTGTAGGAGCCACCCACCACCAACATTAGTATTAACAACCTTCACTGTAGGAGCCACCCACCACCAACATTAGTATTAACAACCTTCACTGTAGGAACCGCCCACCACCAACATTAGTATTAACAACCTTCACTGTAGGAACCACCCACCACCAACATTAGTATTAACAACCTTCACTGTAGGAGCCACCCACCACCAACATTAGTATTAACAACCTTCACTGTAGGAACCACCCACCACCAACATTAGTATTAACAACCTTCACTGTAGGAACCACCCACCACCAACATTAGTATTAACAACCACCCACCACCAACATTAGTATTAACAACCTTCTCTGTAGGAACCACCGACCACCAACATTAGTATTAACAACCTTCACTGTAGGAACCACCCACCACCAACATTAGTATTAACAACCACCCACCACCAGCATTAGTATTAACAACCTTCACTGTAGGAACCACCCACCACCAACATTAGTATTAACAACCACCCACCACCAACATTAATATTAACAACCTTCACTGTAGGAGCCACCCACCACCAACATTAATATTAACAACCTTCACTGTAGGAGCCACCCACCACCAACATTAGTATTAACAACCTTCACTGTAGGAACCACCGACCACCAACATTAGTATTAACAACCTTCACTGTAGGAACCGCCCACCACCAACATTAGTAATAACAACCATCCACCACCAACATTAGTATTAACAACCTTCACTGTAGGAACCACCCACCACCAACATTAGTATTAACAACCACCCACCACTAACATTAGTATTAACAACCTTAACTGTAGGAACCACCGACCACCAACATTAGTACTAACAACCTTCACTGTAGGAACCGCCCACCACCAACATTAGTATTAACAACCACCCACCACTAACATTAGTATTAACAACCTTCACTGTAGGAACCACCCACCACCAACATTAATATTAACAACCTTCACTGTAGGAACCACCCACCACCAACATTAGTATTAACAACCACCCACCACCAACATTAATATTAACAACCTTCACTGTAGGAGCCACCCACCACCAACATTAATATTAACAACCTTCACTGTAGGAGCCATCCACCACCAACATTAGTATTAACAACCTTCACTGTAGGAACCACCCACCACCAACATTAGTATTAACAACCTTCACTGTAGGAACCACCCACCACCAACATTAGTATTAACAACCTTCACTGTAGGAACCACCCACCACCAACATTAGTATTAACAACCTTCACTGTAGGAACCACCCACCACCAACATTAGTATTAACAACCACCCACCACCAACATTAATATTAACAACCTTCACTGTAGGAACCACCCACCACCAACATTAGTATTAACAACCAACCACCACCAACATTAGTATTAACAACCTTCACTGTAGGAACCACCCACCACCAACATTAGTATTAACAACCACCCACCACCAACATTAATATTAACAACCTTCACTGTAGGAACCACCCACCACCAACATTAGTATTAACAACCAACCACCACCAACATTAGTATTAACAACCTTCACTGTAGGAACCACCCACCACCAACATTAGTATTAACAACCTTCACTGTAGGAACCACCCACCACCAACATTAGTATTAACAACCTTCACTGTAGGAACCACCCACCACCAACATTAGTATTAACAACCACCCACCACCAACATTAGTATTAACAACCTTCACTGTAGGAACCACCCACCACCAACATTAGTATTAACAACCAACCACCACCAACATTAGTATTAACAACCTTCACTGTAGGAACCACCCACCACCAACATTAGTATTAACAACCTTCACTGTAGGAGCCACCCACCACCAACATTAGTATTAACAACCTTCACTGTAGGAACCACCCACCACCAACGTTAGTATTAACAACCTTCACTGTAGGAACCACCCACCACCAACATTAGTATTAACAACCTTCACTGTAGGAGCCACCCACCACCAACATTAGTATTAACAACCTTCACTGTAGGAGCCACCCACCACCAACATTAGTATTAACAACCTCCACTGTAGGAGCCACCCACCACCAACATTAGTATTAACAACCTTCACTGTAGGAGCCACCCACCACCAACATTAGTATTAACAACCTTCACTGTAGGAGCCACCCACCACCAACATTAGTACTAACAACCTTCACTGTAGGAACCACCCACCACCAACATTAGTATTAACAACCTTCACTGTAGGAACCACCCACCACCAACATTAGTATTAACAACCTTCACTGTAGGAGCCACCCACCACCAACATTAGTACTAACAACCTTCACTGTAGGAACCACCCACCACCAACATTAGTATTAACAACCTTCACTGTAGGAACCACCCACCACCAACATTAGTATTAACAACCTTCACTGTAGGAGCCACCCACCACCAACATTAGTATTAACAACCTTCACTGTAGGAACCACCCACCAGCAACATTAGTATTAACAACCTTCACTGTAGGAACCACCCACCACCAACATTAGTATTAACAACCTTCACTGTAGGAACCACCCACCACCAACATTAGTATTAACAACCTTCACTGTAGGAACCACCCACCACCAACATTAGTATTAACAACCTTCACTGTAGGAACCACCCACCACCAACATTAGTATTAACAACCTTCACTGTAGGAACCACCCACCACCAACATTAGTATTAACAACCTTCACTGTAGGAGCCACCCACCACCAACATTAGTATTAACAACCTTCACTGTAGGAACCACCCACCAGCAACATTAGTATTAACAACCTTCACTGTAGGAACCACCACCACCAACATTAGTATTAACAACCTTCACTGTAGGAACCACCCACCACCAACATTAGTATTAACAACCTTCACTGTAGGAACCACCCACCACCAACATTAGTATTAACAACCTTCACTGTAGGAACCACCCACCACCAACATTAGTATTAACAACCTTCACTGTAGGAGCCACCCACCACCAACATTAGTATTAACAACCTTCACTGTAGGAACCACCCACCACCAACATTAGTATTAACAACCTTCACTGTAGGAACCACCCACCACCAACATTAGTATTAACAACCTTCACTGTAGGAGCCACCCACCACCAACATTAGTATTAACAACCTTCACTGTAGGAGCCACCCACCACCAACATTAGTATTAACAACCTTCACTGTAGGAACCGCCCACCACCAACATTAGTATTAACAACCTTCACTGTAGGAACCACCCACCACCAACATTAGTATTAACAACCTTCACTGTAGGAGCCACCCACCACCAACATTAGTATTAACAACCTTCACTGTAGGAACCACCCACCACCAACATTAGTATTAACAACCTTCACTGTAGGAACCACCCACCACCAACATTAGTATTAACAACCACCCACCACCAACATTAGTATTAACAACCTTCTCTGTAGGAACCACCGACCACCAACATTAGTATTAACAACCTTCACTGTAGGAACCACCCACCACCAACATTAGTATTAACAACCACCCACCACCAGCATTAGTATTAACAACCTTCACTGTAGGAACCACCCACCACCAACATTAGTATTAACAACCACCCACCACCAACATTAATATTAACAACCTTCACTGTAGGAGCCACCCACCACCAACATTAATATTAACAACCTTCACTGTAGGAGCCACCCACCACCAACATTAGTATTAACAACCTTCACTGTAGGAACCACCGACCACCAACATTAGTATTAACAACCTTCACTGTAGGAACCGCCCACCACCAACATTAGTAATAACAACCATCCACCACCAACATTAGTATTAACAACCTTCACTGTAGGAACCACCCACCACCAACATTAGTATTAACAACCACCCACCACTAACATTAGTATTAACAACCTTAACTGTAGGAACCACCGACCACCAACATTAGTACTAACAACCTTCACTGTAGGAACCGCCCACCACCAACATTAGTATTAACAACCACCCACCACTAACATTAGTATTAACAACCTTCACTGTAGGAACCACCCACCACCAACATTAATATTAACAACCTTCACTGTAGGAACCACCCACCACCAACATTAGTATTAACAACCACCCACCACCAACATTAATATTAACAACCTTCACTGTAGGAGCCACCCACCACCAACATTAATATTAACAACCTTCACTGTAGGAGCCATCCACCACCAACATTAGTATTAACAACCTTCACTGTAGGAACCACCCACCACCAACATTAGTATTAACAACCTTCACTGTAGGAACCACCCACCACCAACATTAGTATTAACAACCTTCACTGTAGGAACCACCCACCACCAACATTAGTATTAACAACCTTCACTGTAGGAACCACCCACCACCAACATTAGTACTAACAACCTTCACTGTAGGAACCACCAACATTAGTTTTAACAACCTACACTGTAGGAACTACCCACCACCAACATTAGTATTAACAACCACCCACCACAAACATTAGTATTAACAACCTTCACTGTAGGAACCACCCACCACCAACATTAGTATTAACGACCACCCACAACCAACATTAACATTAACAACCACCCACAACCAACATTAATATTAACAACCTCCCACAACCCACATTAACATTAACTAATACAAATATTTAAATAAGAATAATAAATGAAGAATAACAATGATATTAACCACATCTACCCTATGAAACAACCACTCAAACATTCAAATAACATTGATATTAACTAACATTAACATTAACTAATATTCACTGTATGAATCAAACACTAACACATTTAGATAACATTAATGTTTACCAATATTTACATTATTTAACATTAATATGAACTTAAATATTAGCATCTTAAACAGCCACACATTTTAGGGAGGAAAAAAGGTATGAAAAGGGGCTTTTATTTTGAAGGACATACAATCCATGAGGTCAAAGGACATATGATATGTGGGCATCATGGTCTCACAACTGAAGGTTGTCTTTAATTTAGATTTTGGATTAAAAAAAATCCACCAACAAATAATATAAACTCACTATCTTGTTAGAAACTTTTTTTTACATCTAATTTAATTTTTTAATGCTAGAAGCTTTTTTTCTTATATGTTTAAATAAATTTGTTCCAATATAGCAACAATAAGGGCGACACGGTGGAGCAGTGGGTAGCACTGTCGCCTCACAGCAAGAAGGTCGCAGGTTCAAGACCGCCTTGGGGCCTGGGTCTGGGACCTTTCTGTGTGGAGTTTGCATGTTCTCCCCGTGTCTGCGTGGGTTTTCACCGGGTACTCCGGCTTCCTCCCACAATACAAAACATGCTCAGGTTAATTGGTAAACTCTAAATTGCCCATAGGTGTGAGTGTGTGAGTGAATGGTGTGTGAATGGTGTGTGTGCCCCACGATTGGCTGGCGACCATCTGGGGTGTATCCCTGCCTCTCGCCATAAATGCGCTGGGATAGGCTCCAGCAGACCCCTGCGACCCCGAAAGGGAATAAGCGGGATAGAAAATGGATGGATGGATGGATGGATAGCAACAATAAGCAAATATGTAAAGTCACATTGACTTACAAAGCATCAAACTATCCTGACAATATGTTTATTTCTTTAAATCACACTGTATATATTTTTAATCTAGTGATAACAACATTCCACACGTTTCCTGCAGTAACGGGGTTAAACAGGGAGGAACTGGAGTCACTTCCTGCCACTTCACTGGTTGTTGAGCAGGAATCCGTGTGCTCTGCGGACCTGACGGTCACTCAACTCAATACTGGACAATCAGCAGCAGGAAAGTGAAGTTGGCGAGAATCAGAGATAGTAGAACATTAAACATAATTAAAGCCAACAATCAACGTAATTAGAGGCGACTTTAAACATAATTAAAGGCGACTTTAAACATAATTAAGGTCGACGTGTTCAACCCAGAGTCAGAGCAGATAGAAGCTGCTCACAGAATTTCTCATGTTGGCTTCACAATCTTCGAGGTCAAAGCAGCGAGTTCACGCTGCGTCATTTGTCTGTTTGCACAAGTAGTTTCTTTTTGGAGGGGGGGGGGTAAAAATGGTTTTAAGTTTGTGTTTTGCACGTTTTACACGTTCTTGTTTCCGTTGATTTTTCTCCTTCCGTCGTCACCTCTGCTCTTGGAAAAGAAAAAAAAAAAGGTGTGTCTGAGTGTTGAAAAGTGAAAGAGATTATGAAAGACATGAAGACAGAGAAGGGAGGGGTCTCTCACACACACACACACACACACACACACACACACACACCTACTGTAAAAATGAGTATTTAAACATGTGTCTATGTTTTTTTTTAACCTTTGTCCTGGACTCTTCGACCTCATCTCACACAGAAACAAAGAAGGAGCCAACGCCCTGAACAGGAATTTCCATCCCATCTCAGCAGCGTTTTCCCTCCTCACACTTTCTGGTCTGTGATTAACAGACCTGACGTGACATTTATTATTTTCTTTACCGTTAAACGATGACAGTCGTGTATTTCTCAGGAGAGCGGAGTGACTCAGTCACGCCCTGAACACGCCCTGACTTCTCCCACTGAGCTCAGGTGGGTTTTTCTGCTCTTTTTTTTTCTCTCCAAACAAAAGGGAAAACGCAAGAATGAACATGTGGAATCTGTCACACCTGAAGAGTCAGAACCTGAAGCTGCTGCGTTGCAGAAGCAGGACGTTAAACCAGACTCCTCTGTTGTTACCGATAATAAAACCACAGAGGTTATATTACTTAATAAGATAAGAGTTTGAAGATCAGAAGGATATATCCTGTTAGTTAGATTATAATGGAGCCAATTAAATAATCACAAAATGAAATCTCTAAATAGTGGTTAGTTGCAGCTACTACTGATATTATATTAAAAAAAAAAAAAAAAAATTTATTATTGTATTGATGATGTGGATATTGATGATAAATATTGATGCTGTAACAGGAACATTGGGTTTTACTGCAGATTAAATTATTTATTTAGTGTTGGAGCTCAGGTTTAACATGGGATTATTACTGTATTAGTTTTATTTTTTATTCTAATAGGTTAACTAGGTTTTAGCATAAGAACGGTATCATCTGCAAAAAACATTCTTTCTATGTGATTTATTTATAGATTTCAACAGGTTAAATTTTATTTCATACCACTTTTACTTTTTTTAAAATATTAATTATTTTATATGCTTTTATACATATAGAGTATTTTAATTTTAATCATTCATGGTATGTTTAGGGTTTTATTTGATGCTGTTGTAGATCCTTCACTTTACTAGTAAATTTACCTAAAATCCTAATTACAAGTAAAATTCCTGCATTAATAATATGTTTTGGTAGCAAAATGTATGTAAATTATTAAAATGCAAGTACTAATTTCACTGCTTTGACATATTATTTTAAATGGCATTATTAGATTATTAATATGAAGCATGGTTTACTCCAGTGGTTCTCAACCTAGGGTTCAGGCCCCTCTGAAGGGTCGCAAGGTAACTATTTTCTTATTGTATTGATGATGTGGATATTGATGGTATATAGATGCTAAAATACTTTATTTAGTGTTGGAACTCAGGTTTATTATGTGATTTATGAATAAAAATCAAAGCTGAACCTGTATCAGGAGTTTTTTTTGGGGTTTACCAGTTTTTTTATGAACTCTATGTGAGTTTCTGCCGTGTTTATGAGTTTATACGTGTGTTTCTTTCCATGATCATCAGACTCTCGTTGACTTCCAGCTGCTGTTTTACAGCGTAAAGCTTTTCCCCCTCTTCTCCAACATTAGAATTAATCTTTAACCTGATGTTTGCTTTACGTCCGGGCTGAAGAATGACCTGGACGGAGAGATGAGTCAAAACATGATCGCATTAAAACTCACACTCTCACTCCAGGGTTCCTGTTGGCGGTAAAACGCCGACGTCGGGTGAGTCACAGTCGGCGAGAAGCATCCAGACACGGATGGTGACAACATTCCCGACAGCTGTTTTAATGAACTGACGTGTGCAGGTTGACACGCAGCCGAGGCCTCAGGCTTCACCTCGGCTTCCTACATTTATCAGACGCCTGCTGCCTCGCCGTCATTTAACGGCATAAATGAAATATTAAAGTCCTCACGTTAACCAGATAAAAATACATTTGGCTAGAAATAGCGTTGATGTCGTCCAAAAGCGCTGTTTAAATCACCCTCCAGGCCTGGAATTTATGTGAAATATATTTATTTTATACTGTAGTCAGAATCAGTTTATGCATCACAGTGAAGTTTCAAGAATGTTCCTGCAATACAAAAAAAGAAAAAAGCTTTGTTGTTCATTTACAACATTCAACAATTATCTACAAGTTTAACAGGCGCCTGTACACAATGAGATGTGTGTGTGTGTGTGTGTGTGTGTGTGTGTTTATATGATCATGAAACCATAAACTGCAGCCAAAGCAATAAGTGACATAAAATGCAAAACTATCTCATAGACTTTGGCTCCAAACTGCAGTAAAACTGTTCATGTCTGGTTATATTATCATCACTACTGATATAAGTTTTTATCAAAATTCATTGGTATAGTATCACATTGTATAATAAAAATGATGATAATCAGTGAGTCAGTGCAGACACGCCTGTGTTTTTTCTCTTCAACACACACACACACACACACACACACACACTCGGCTGACTCACAGTGGGCAGATCCTGACACACCTGGACAGGTTGTTGCTAAGGAGGAAACACGCAGGTTTACAGTGAAGAACAAACAGCTCGCTATGATAACACGAGGGAACAATGAGCAGCAATAATCTGGTTTCTGTTGACTCAGCCTAAAGAAAAAAAAAGTTCTCAGCTCTGCCGTTAACACGTCGACCGAGTCCATAAGATGCAGATATAATACGTGTTTTTAATATTCATTCATGCATTAAAACACTTTATTGCACAGTCTTCTACCATTTATTCCACAGCAAAAGCAACAAAACTGTGAGTTTTGCATAGATTAATATAAGATTATAATAAACTGTGAATGCTGCAGTGGCTTGATTCTTCCTGCAGAGGTCACCAGTGTCTAATAAAACATAGTGTATAGCTCATAATGAAATATAATTATTATAAAAATTATTATACATATAATAAAACTGAAAATGCAGAAATAGATTGAAAATGCTTTGAC
Source organism: Eupleurogrammus muticus (assembly GCA_036785175.1). NCBI lineage: Eukaryota > Metazoa > Chordata > Actinopteri > Scombriformes > Trichiuridae > Eupleurogrammus > Eupleurogrammus muticus. Next base: position 2,210,968 of record JAYKQN010000034.1, read on the forward strand.
CTACTTCTTAAAATAAATGTGAAAATAAAACAAACTGTGGTCACATTAAGGTTTTCTACTCTACTCAGTTTAATTTATATATATTTGTATTATTTAAAACAGTCATGAAACACATTTGTCTAATAAAATAATTAAAAATCTATATTTTTTATATAAAAATGAATGAATCTGTGCCCTTGAGAGGACAGACAGACAGGGTGTATTAGCAGGTGTTGTCCTGAGGGGGGCAGCATCACACAGAACTCACAGAAATGATGAAACACATCCAGGTTTGTCTTTGTTATCATAAATACACAGCTTTTTTAAATAAATTCCAGGGTTTTTTTATGAAAACATGACAGAAATATGTCGCCTCGTTTAGATGCAGCTCCCACACACATCCCATAGACGTTAATATCGTCCTGAAACAGCGATTACGGCTCATTTCCACCTGAATATCTCAGACCTTTCGCCTGAATGTGACATTTGAAACATGTCGTCTGAATATAATTTATTTATAGCCACTTTATCTTTGTGCCGTGACCGGATTCTCTGACCTGGATATGAGTTTCTGCAGGTTTGGACTCAACAAAAAAAAGGATCAGCAGGAATACAAGAGAACATATCACCTTTTGGGGCATTTTTATTCTAATTTTACATTCATTGTAATTACATTAGTAAAGTTGAAGGTGATTGTATTGATTATTTATCGCGTTATTGGTTTTATTTAATATCTAAATTTACTGGTTGTGGTTTTCTGAAAAAAAATTACAACACAACAGGTTCTGTACAAACACAAATATAGGAAAAAGACTCATAAAAAGTCATATTTTAATTTATATCTGATTACACAAAGGTTTGCATTCTATTAATAATCCAGATTTCAAAATGCTCATTTCACAGAGAAAAAGTTGTGATGTCACAAACATATATTCCCCACCATTTATAGCATTAATAATATTATCATTAATATGAAAGAAACTAGAGACCTTTTATTTCTAGCAAAAAAGAGCTTTAGAGGAATTAAACAACAACATAAATTATAATAATAATAATAATAATGATTATTATATCAAATAAATCCAGGAAAAATATCAAATCTGTGAACTTTAAAGGGCCAATGAAATGTGTCCCTGCAATAATAATAATAATAATAATAATAATTATTATTATTATTATTATTACTACTACTACTACTAATAATAATAATTAATATTATTATTACATCAAGACTGATAAAAACTGGCTCCTAGCTGTGTTCAGCTTCATTATTCTCTGTATTTTACTTTCAACACAGCAGATAATCCAGTCAACAAGTCGTGTGTTTGTGCTGCTCTGATATTTGTGTCTAAACTTTCACAAACATTCTCCAACACCTCGATGAGTCATAACGTGTTTACAACAGCTCATCCAATCAGTTTAAAAAATGTTGGTAAATAGTTGATAAGCTCCGCCCACATTCCTGTGATCCAATCAAATGTGAGGATACGATTTAAATAATAAAATATGTTGAAATTGAGATTAACAGGTGAGTTAGTTAATGTTAGTTCTTTACTCACAGCGTGTACTAGTACTACTACTACTAGTATTTAATGGAGCCTGACTGAGATTAATGGGTCAGATGTTAGATCTCTACACATACCTAGTACTACCACTACTATGATTACTAGTACTAGTAGTAGTAGTAGTACTATTTCTGACTGACTCATAACCAGTACCCATACTGGTAGTAGTATTACTAGTTGTATTAGAAGTACTTCTAACTCTAGTAGCATTGGTAGTATTAATACAGCAGCAGCTTTGATTGGATCTGATTGGTCACGTTTTTCCTGCAGAAGTGGGCGGGGCCTAATCTCGCTCCTCTTCCTTGATGCTGATTGGACGCGTGTGGATGTAAACAATCACGTGTTTATTTGTGTTTGTACTTAATTATTAATTAGCAAACATAATTGGAATTAATGAATGATCCAAATCAAACTGTGGCTCTTTTTTTTCTAGATTTTTTTTTAATAAAAATAAAATTGAGTCTTTGTTGCCATGGTAATGTTTGATTCTAATCTGTCGCAGCAGCAAAGAGTCAAAGAGTTGCGTTAATTTGTGAGTAATGACGGTGTTTGATTATTATTATTAATATGATTATTATTAATCATATTATTAATAGAGATTGTGTCGCTTTAAAAAGCGCGTTTTCCGCGCGGTTGCTAGTGGTTACGGACATGCTGCCATGTTGGGCAGGTGTGTTACCTGTAGCTCAGGAAACACTGACAACCACGCACCACAGACGGAAGCTCGCTCCCTGCGTCCGTTTGGCTCCGTGAACCCGCACCCTCCCCCCCCCCCCTCTCTCTCTCTGTTTGCGCCGCAGCCGCAGCGTTTGCGGCGGCCGCAAGGAGGGGAGAGCTTCCTGGATCGCGGGGCTGCGTCTCCTCATTGCTGTGACTGACTGCGCCTGTGGCTGCGGCCGCTGACGCATTGTGGGTTCGACGGCGCGGCGCAGCAGCAGCAGCAGCAGCAGCAGCGGCAGCAGCAGCAGCAGCAGCGGCGGCGGCACACAGCGAGTCCGCGATGGCCGTGGTGCAGCTCGACCCGGAGGACCACCAGCCGGAGAACGGCTTCGTGTCCCCGGAGACCACGTCCCCGGGGCTGCTGAGCCGCATCGACGCGGCCGTGCTGCCGTTCCTCGGCGGCTTCGGCCGGTACCAGAAGCAGCTGATCGTGCTGACCTGGATCCCGGCGCTGTTCATCGGCTTCAGCCAGTACTCCGACAATTTCCTGCTGGCGCAGCCCAACAACACCTGCGTGCAGCCGCTGGGCAACCTGAGCAACGCCAGCGCGGCTCCCTCGTCGCTGCTGGACGCCCCCAGGACCCGCGGCGGCGGCGCGCGGCCGGCGCCGCTTTACGCCAACGGAAGCTACGGCGGCGGCGGCCACAACGACACGAGCAGCGCGCAGTGCCGCTGCAGCGAGTGGACGTTCGAGCTGCACACGGGGCTCGTGCAGAACGTGGTCACGAAGGTAAGACGATGATGATGGTGATGGTGGTGGTGAAGGTTTACCCGCAGGAATGAGCCCGCCGCGCGTCCTCCATCACGCACACACGCGTTTCTCCTCAGCGCCGACTTCTTATTATTGATCATAATAGAAAACACACAGTGGCTGCTGCTATCGATTCATCTATTGATTGGTTCAAAGAATGGTGAAGATTCAGCCTCTGATGTCTCTAATCATCAGTTTACTGTTATAGAAGAATAAAGAAACCAATCGATTAATCAACTAATCATTGCAGCTCAATCATATAGTATAATATATCATCTTATATTAATAAATAAGAAATGGGGGAAAACTCAAATTTCTACTCCTTCCTAACTTAATTTCCTACTAGAGTTGCAACTAACAACTGTTCTGATAATCGATTAATCGATTAATCATTTCAATAATCGATTAATCGATTATTGAAATGATTAATCGATCGATCGTTTGCTTTGGTTCATTAAATGGTGTAAAATGTTGATCAAAAGCTGCAGATTGAAGCTAAAATGTCTTTTTTTTGTCCACAACCCAAAGATCATCAGTTTACTATCATAGAAGAATAAAGAAACCAATCGATTAATCAATTAATCATTGCAGCTCCATCACATAGTATAATATATCATCTTATATAAATAAATAAAAAAAGGGGAAAACTCAAATTTCTACTCCTTCCTAACTAAATTTCCTACTAGAGTTGCAACTAACCACTGTTATGATAATCGATTAATCGATTATTGAAATGATTAATCGATCGATCATTTGCTTTGGTTCATTAAATGTTGGTCAGTGTTTCCTAAAGCTGCAGATTGAACCTAAAATGTCTTTTTTTTAGTAAAGATCATCAGTTTACTATGATAGAATAGAATATCAGGATGGAATTTAGGTCAAAAGTGGTGGATAGATAATGGTTTAGTCTGTCTATTGATTATTGAAATGATTAATCTGTATTAGATCATTCCTAAATCATCAGTTTACTATTATAGACGACCAGTGAGAAATATGAGGAAATAATCAGAAGTGAAGCTGGAAGCAGAGAAATTGGACATTTTCTGATTGAATCCATCAGAATAGACCAACTCAGAGAATCTCTGGACTCCCGTTGGCCTGAGACTCTATGGATGGAAGTTATTATGATGTGGGAGCAGTCGCCGGTGCTTCTGGGTCCTGATTGGTTCTGACAGCAGCAGTCGCCGGTGCTTCTGGGTCCTGATTGGTTCTGACAGCAGTGACTCACAATCTGCAGAGGCTGCCGGGTCCGGTGGAATTCGCCGGTTGTGGTAATGGACATAATGGACACGGAGCCTTTGATTTGGAGCAAAGGTCATTAGTGCAGAATAAAGCCCCCCCTCACCCCCTCACCCCCCTCACCCCCTCACCCCCCCATCCTCTGGTTCTTAGAGTTTCATTCAGGACTCGTTTCACATCACAGCAGCGGCTCTAATATTCATCTGTCACACAACTGCAGGCCTGAGGTTTTTATATCTCGCTGCTGCTTTTAGCTCTGCTTCCCCCGCTGTGGATTCTCCGTGTAAAAATATCAAGTTTTCAAAAACTTTATCCAGCACACACACACACACACACACACACACACACACACACACACACGAATATCGATGAGTGGTTAAATATTCATAGGAAAAAGTCTCTCTGAATGCAATTAAATACTCCAGAAACAACACAGTGCTGCTTACAAAAAAGTCTAAAATTGAGACACGCTTTTCTGGTAAACCAGTCACACACACACACACACACACACACACACACACAGGATAATAAATTATCGCACATTAATCCGCTGGATCTTTACGTCCTGAAGAGTTCTGCAAACGTCCGTTCGTCAGGACCAGTTTTGACCTAAAACCTCTTTGTGTGTAACAGAAAAAGGAGGAGGAGGTTTTTGTGATGTCATTAATATCCACATTTAAATCACAGCTTAAACCCACTGATGAACTGAGGGACAGTCTGATTAAATCTTCTGTCCACAATAGAGCTGCAACGATTGGTTGATGAATCGATCAGTTGTGGATGTTCACCAACGATTCTGATGATCTGTTAATGTGTTAGAGACATTTAAGTAGAAAATGTCCAAATTCTCTGGTTTCATCTTTTTATTCTCTAATAGTAAACTGATGATCTTTGGGTTTAATCATTTCAACAATCAACTAACTGGGTTTCAGCCTTAAACCATAAATGTAAAATCTGTCCCACAAACACAATACAGAATCTGTGATAATTACATTTACAGGGTTTTAATTTCTGAGAAGGTTAAAAAATGTAAGAAAAATGTCACTGGTTTTAAAATTTACCCTGAAAAGACATTTTAGGTTAAATCTTCACATTAATCCACATTTTACACCATTTATGAACTAATTAGTTTGACATATAAACTGTATATATGAGTCTTTGTGTGAGATCCAGAGATTAGTTGATTCATTGATTATTTGTCAAGTATCACAATCACCGACTGTTTTGTCGATTGATTAATTGAGTCGAGTCATTAAGAAGAAAATGTCCAAATTCTCTGGTTTCAAATTCTCTTTGAGCTGTAGGTTGAATCTACATTTAAAGCATTTAATGAACCAAACTACTGATCCATTAATGTTTTTGATAATCGATAGATGAATTAACTATTGGAGTATTTATTAGTTGCAGCTCTAACCTTGTCTTTGTGTTTCTTTGGGGCTAATGATGATATATAGAGGTTTATGGATCAGACTCTTAAACTGTAGCTGGTGATGAAGTCATTTTTCTGGAGAAACTGATTCGGGTGTTTTCTATATTACAAACCTTCAAAGTATGTCTGTGCTGCTCTGAGCTGACACACACACACACACACACACACACACACACACACACACACACGCTCGTCCTCCTCCCGTGCCGGGTTATCAGTGAAAACACTGCTCCTCTCATGCTGGCATGTCGACCTGTGGCTGGTTGTGTTGCTGTTGTAGCTGCACACACACACACACACACACACACACACACACACACACACACGGACAAAATGTCACGAAACGTCACGTTGACGTTGGCGAGCAGCAACAACATCACCAGACGACCTTTAGCCAAGGTCACGGCCGGCGGGAATTAGACCAGGCATGGACCCCCCCATCACATCACATCACCCCCATCCTGTGATCCTCCAGCAGGAAGTGATGACATGATGTTTCTCTTGTGTTTGGGCTGCACAGACATAGCTGGACATAACTAGACCTGTGAACCCTGAAGCCTGGAAACCAGTAGAGTAGCAGCAGCAGCAGTAGAGTAGCAGCAGTAGAGTAGCAGCAGCAATAGCGTAGTAATAGAAAAGCAGTAGAGCAGCAGCAGTAGAGTAGCAGCAGTAGAGTAGCAGCAGTAGAGTAGCAGTAGCAGCATTAGAACAGCAGCAGTAGAGTAGCAGCAGCAGCAGTAGAGTAGCAGCAGTAGAGTAGCAGCAGCAGCAGTAGAGTAGCAGCAGTAGAGTAGTAGCAGCAATAGCGTAGTAATAGAAAAGCAGTAGAGCAGCAGCAGCATTAGAGTAGCAGCAGCAGCATTAGAGTAGCAGCAGCAGCATTGGAACAGCAGCAGCAGCAGAGTAGCAGCAGTAAAGTAGCAGTAGCAGCAGTAAAGTAGCAGTAGCAGCATTGGAGCAGCAGCATTAGAACAGCAGCATTAGAGTAGCAGCAGCAGTAGAGTAGCAGCAGTAGAGTAGCAGTAGCAGCATTAGAACAGCAGCAGTAGAGTAGCAGCAGCAGCATTAGAACAGCAGCAGTAGACTAGCAGTAGAGTAGCAGCAGCAGCAGCATTAGAACAGCAGCAGCATTAGAGTAGCAGCAGCAGTAGAGTAGCAGCAGCAGTAGAGTAGCAGCAGCAGCATTAGAACAGCAGCAGCAGAGTAGCAGCAGCAGTAGAGTAGCAGCAGCAGCATTAGAACAGCAGCAGTAGACTAGCAGTAGAGTAGCAGCAGCAGCAGCATTAGAACAGCAGCATTAGAGTAGCAGCAGCAGTAGAGTAGCAGCAGTAGAGCAGCAGCAGCAGTAGAGTACAGCAGCAGCATTAGAACAGCAGCAGTAGAGTAGCAGTAGAGTAGCAGCAGCAGCAGCAGTAGAGTACAGCAGCAGCATTAGAACAGCAGCAGTAGACTAGCAGCAGCAGTAGACTAGCAGCAGCAGTAGAGTACAGCAGCAGCAGTAGAGTAGCAGCAGCAGTAGAGTAGCAGCAGCAGTAGAGTAGCAGCAGCATTAGAACATCAGCAGTAGAGTAGCAGCAGTAGAGTAGCAGCAGCATTAGAACAGCAGCAGTAGAGTAGCAGCAGCAGCAGTAGAGTAGCAATTGAGCAGCAGCAGCTGTTCGGTCAAAGCTCTGCTGTTCACACTCTGCATATTTTTATTCTCTGAAATTAATTTTTAATACGTGACCGTGCCCGTGGATTTGATTTCATCACGTCAGGAACTCTGTGCTGTGGCTGTTTCAGAGGGAACCTTTTCAGCGCTGCACACATAAAGCTATAGAGCTGCAGCGATTCTTCTGATTACTGTTTGATTATGGAAGTGACAAATAGACCCTATGGTTCATAAAATGGTGAAAACGCTGATTTATTAAATCAGTGTTCTGAGAAAAATGTCAAATGTATTAGTTCAATTGAGGAAAATTTGCTAATGAAGTGATGTTAATTCATCTATTGATTATTGGGACATCTTTATTTTAGTCATTTGCTTCATGAAATGTTGTCTGTTGTTTGGAGAATTATTCTAAGTTGATCTACAGCCACCAGTAAAAAATAATGTGGAAAAAACAGATTACACATAAAAAACATAGTGTCAGTGCCATGAAACTGTGTCTGTTGTAGATATAGACGTCTCTGTGCCACATTTTTTTAAAACTCTGGAATTGAGCCGTCGCTGGTTCTCAGCGACAGAACGAGGCTTTGACGGAGGCCGTGGATGTTTGATGTGGTGCCGAAGGATCCAAAGTGGTTCATGTGGAGACCCGTTCTAATTGAGTGGAGCTGTCCTCGGGGTCGGCTGTAATAGGACTGAGCTATAGAAATGAGACTGAATCATCACTCAGAGACTCAGAGACTGTCTCTCTGCAGCCTACTGTTCAGCTGCTTGATATAGAGGCCCGAGAATTTCTATAAGGCAAATATCAGCCTCCTAATAGCAAATATCAGCCGCCTAATAGCAATTATCAGCCTCCTAACAATACATATCAGCCACCTAATAGCAAATATCAGCCTCCTAATAGAAAATATCAGCCTCCTAATAGCAAATATAGCCTCCTAACAATACATATCAGCCTCCTAATACCAAATATCAGCCTCCTAATAGCAAATATCAGCCTCCTAATAGCAAATATCAGCCTCCTCCTCAGCAAATATCAGCCTCCTCCTCAGCAAATATCAGCCTCCTCACAGCAAAAATCAGCCTCCTCACAGAAAATATCAGCCTCCTCACAGCAAATATCAGCCTCCTAATAGCACATATCAGCCTCCTAATAGCAAATATCAGCCTCCTAATAGCAAATATCAGCCACCTAATAGCAAATATCAGCCACCTAATAGCAAATATCAGCCTCCTCCTCAGCAAATATCAGCCTCCTCCTCAGCAAATATCAGCCCCCTCACAGCAAATATCAGCCTCCTCACAGCAAATATCAGCCTCCTCACAGCAAATATTAGCCTCCTCACAGAAAATATCAGCCTCCTAATAGCACATATCAGCCTCCTAATAGCAAATATTAACCTCTCCACAGCAAATATCAGCCTCCTAATAACAAATATTAGCCTCTTCACTGCAAATATCAGCCTCCACAAACAAATATAAGCCTCCTAATAACAAAAATCAGCCTCCTAACAGTAAATATCACAGATCTGTAACAGACTGGTTCTTTGCTGTTACTCAAACACCAAACCCTCGGCCTTTTCACTGCCCAGTTTAGAGTCTAAAGCTGAATTTAGTCCTGATTTTGTAATAGTTGGTTGTGAAACATGTTTGTTCTGACTCGTCTGTTTGAACAGTTTTAATCTATAATCCAGATACTCACTTCTATTCAGTGAATCTTTGGGTTTATGTCAACTTCTGCTATAAAAAAATCTTATTCTTATTATTTACTATTATTAACGAAGGCAGTGAAGAAACCAGAAAGTAATCAGAGAAGAGAAGATAGAATGAGAATTTTGACATTTTCTACTTAAAAAATGACTCAAATCAATCATTTGGTTGTTGATTAATGTGATAGTTATCAACTAGTCAACAAATTGTTGCAGCTGGACTCAATTTACCAAAGTTCCCTGAACGCCTCACATGCAGAATCTTGGAGAAGCTCCAACTCTGAGTCGATGGGATGAGCTGCAGGAATCCATCAAACCACAGATTATCAGTTGCTGCTATTCCTGCCACTAAATAGCACCAAATTCAATACTGCACTCGGACACACACACACACACACACACACACACACACACACACACACACACACACACACACACACACACACACACACACACAAAGTCTAAAGTCGATTGGACTAACCGTTTAAAGATATGCAGGAACCATAAAGCGGCAAATTATCATGACGTTAACATGGTCTGACGGGACAGAGATGCTCAGATATTTGACCCCTAATAGTGAAAGTAAAAGCGAATGCAGGTTTATTATTAGACACTTGAATGAATCAGAGGCTGCAACATCATCATCATCAAAGTTCACACTTCTACCAGCAAAGAAAGGCAAACAGATGAGCATCAAAAATGCTAATATTCTAAGAGAGGATGATGAATATAGTGAAGCAGCCTTCAGACGCAGCAACAGACAACAGATGTGAACCTGTAACCTGCTGAACATGAAGCTGAGGATGAAACATGGAAGGATATGCATGAATATTTAAGGTCACGTTCAGTCTCAGTATGAATTATTCATTAATAACAGGCTTTATTGGGAAGTTTGGATGGATACGTATATGTATGTATATATATATATGTGTATATATATACGTGTGTTTGTGTGTTTGTGTGTGTGCGTGTGGTGTGTGTGTGTGTGTGTGTGTGTGTGTAATGTTGACCAGGGTATTTGATAACCCTGCTCCTGTCAGTTGCAGCCACACCCTTCACTGTTGTACAGTTATACAGTTGCATGGTTGTACAGTCATAGTCATACTGTAGTACAGTAGTAGTACATCAGTGATGTGGGTCTGGTCTGGGTCATATATGTGGGTCCTCTGGTCTGGTCTAGGTCATATATGTGGGTCCTCTCGTCTAGGTCATATATGTGGGTCCTCTGGTCTGGTCTAGGTCATATATGTGGGTCTTCTGGTCTGGGTCAGATATGTGGGTCCTCTGGTCTGGTCTAGGTCATATGTGGGTCTTCTGGTCTGGTCTAGGTCATATATGTGGGTCCTCTGGTCTTTGTTGTATATGTGGTTCCCTTGGTCTTATATGTCCTATGGTCTGAGTCATATACAGTATGTGGGTCCTAGGTCTGGGTGGTATGTGGGTCTAGGTCTAGGAGGTATATGTGGATCTAGATCTTGGTCTTATATGTACGTCTGGTCTAGGTCGTATATGTGGTTCTACATATACGACCTAGTCCAGACATACCTATAAGACCAAAACCTGGATCCACATATCTAGGTCTTGGTCTTATATGTGGGTCCTAGTTCTGGGTTGTATATGTGGATATCCTGGTCTGGTCCATGCCCGGTCTTGGTTGTATATGTATGTCTGGGCTAGGTCATATATATATGGTTCTACATATACAACGTAGATCAGACCTACATATAAGACCAAGACCTAGATCCACATATGTAGGTCTTGGTCTTATATGTAGGTCTGGTCTAGGTCGTATATGTGGGTCTAGGTCTGGTCTTGGTTGTATATGTGGGTCCTCTGGTCTAGGTCTAGGTTGTATATTTGGCTCTCCTGGTCTGGTCTAGGCCTGGTCTTGGTTGTATATGTGGGTTTAGGTCTTGGATGTATATGTGGGTCCTCTGGTCTAGGTCTTGGTGGTCTCCTGGTCTTGGATGTATGTGACCCAGCATGCACAGCAGAGATAAGGCTTGGTATCAGCCAGCATGAGGCTGCACCCAGAGGCCATGAAAGCTGATACCGCCCCCCCCAGTCCCCCCAGGTCCACGGGTCCTCGCCGTGTTTACCCAGCTGGTCCGAGCCTCCGCAGACCCCCGATCAGACGCCTTCAAACGGCCTCAGCTGTCGAGAGGCGACGACCTCAGTAACGCTGTAGAAACACTGTAGTAACACTGTAGAAACGCTTCAGAAACGCCCAGAGCAGCTCAGATGGGAGGAAACACACAGTGGACAGAGATAAAACCCTGTTGTCCTCTGATAAAGGATTTTATCTGAGGAGTAAACGGTCCGACCCGACTCACTTTAGTCTGGGTTGTGATGGATGTAGGTCCAGCAGTGGATAGATGTTGATGAACCCATCTACTGATTACTGAAATGATTCATCTATATTAGAGGATTCTGATTAAATCATTAGTTTACTATTATAGACTGAAGAAAATAATCAGATAATTCAGACATTTTATTCTTAAAAATGACTCAAATATATCAATTGATCAACAACATAGTTGGTGATTAATGTGACAGCTGCTGATTAACTGATTAATTGACTAATTGCTCTAGTTATATAATTAAAAAAATGGAGAAAAAAAATGAAATTTGAGAAACTGGAAGTAAACAAATGACTTAACTTGATTATCCAATAATAAGTGGCTCAAATCCATTAATTGATTATCAGAATAGTTGGTGATTAATGTCGTTGGCAACTAATTGATGAATCAACTGATTATTGCAGCTTTGCACTGAGAAGTTTTTAATGTCAAACTTTTGATAATAGAACTGCAAGGATTAGTTGATTAATTGATTAACTATTGTTTTGAGTCATGTTTTAATGATAAAATGTCCAGATTCTCTGTTCCAGCTTCTGTTCTCTGATTATTTCCTGGTTTCTTTATTCTTCTATAATAGTAAACTGATGATCTTTGGGTTGTGGACAAAAAAAGACATTTTAGGTTCAATCTGCAGCTTTAGAAACATTGATCAACATTTAATGTCATATTATTTCACATACAAAAGGAACCAAACCAGTAAATATTACAATTAGGCGATAAATCGATCGGTTGAAAACTATTACAATAATTATGCTGCTAGTTTGATGATTGATTAACTGATTCAAGTCATTTTTATATTAGAAAATGTCCAAATTCTCTGGTTCCAGCTTCTTTTCTCTTCTATAATAGTAAACTAATGAACTTCGGAATGTTGATCTTGACAAAAGAACATTTTAAATAGATTCATCAGTCATTTTACAAAAAGAAACTACTCTATAGATTCATGTCTTACAGATGGTTAAAAGCCCAAACTGTTAATATTCTAATGACTTAAGATGAGCCTATGATGGTTGGCAGCAGCTCGGCTTATCTTTGCTGCTCTGACATTAGTTTCTGTCCAGAAAATCAGGCTGTGATCAATCGGTTTCTTTCCTGGTCGTCACGGTCCGTCAGCAGCTGGTTCAGGATTCTCATCGGATCCTCTGTGAACCCGATCACGCCTGGATGTCGACGCCCCGCCCCGTCTCCTCGCCCCTCGGGCTGTGATGTCACATTCCAGGAATGTTTGGTGCTCCTCGACGTTCCCTTGCTGCTGTTACTGTAGAAAAAAAAAAAACACAGCCTGATCCCGCCCCCCTTTTCAGTTAGTTAATGGATTTCCACCCAAAGCCACTAAAACTTTCACTTTGAAGGAGGAGGCGCGATAACCACGGCGACGGCCTGTTGCTAGGCAGCAACTCTGCAGCAGTTTCCTCCTCCTCGGCATCTCTGCTGCTCTCCTTCAGCCCGTCGCTCCCTTACTCTTTATTTCTCCTTCTTTCATTGTTTTTTTATTTTTTAACATTGCCTTCCTATATTTTTAACCCCCCCACCCACGTCTCTGTAGTTCATCGGGTGCAGAAATGTTCAGTTCTCACGTCGTCCTCTGAGCTGACGACACCTGTTTTTTTTTTTTTTCTTTTGTCGCCTGGAGGTGAACAGACAGCAGATTTATCGTTTTTTTAACACGACTCCCGTTCCTTACTGATCGACACGTGTCAACACGAGTGTCTGATACGTGTAGATTAGACGGGTTAACTCAGTGCTTCTCAATTATTTTCTGCCCCCCCCTCCTGCATAAGTACCTCTGCATAACACTGTATCCTTAACGTATAAGAGAATAAAAAAGAAAGAAATATGGACCAACTTACAACAAAGAATAGCTTTATTAACTAACAGAAAAGATTAAAAAATGAAATTAAATCCTACTACATAAATGGTCTTATCAGTGATTGTGGTGTAATGTCTTTAATGTCTTTGTCTCCAACATTTCAGACTCAGTAACACACCGGTCTTTCACAGTGAACCAAGCGCTACAGACGCTTCGTCATATTTCCTCGTCTTAGCTTTGGGAGACTTTCGTTTGTCTCTTTATCTCCGTCTCTCTCCGCCTGTCTTCTCATCCCTGTTAAATATGTTTTCATGGTGTCACTTGGTGTCTACACTTCATACTCATACTCTGTGCTGTATGCTCCCTGTGAACACTCTGCTGCCCCCTAATGGAGTGGAGGTGCAACTACACGTCATTCTAGGACAGTAAAAAAAAAAAAAAAAAAAGAAAAAAAAGATTTTCCCTGAGGTCAAACACGCCCCCTTGACGGAACCTCCCACCCCTCACTATTTAAGAACCGCTGGGTTAATACGACCTTTACCTGGAGCAGCAACCGATAAAACAACAGAGTATGATTAAAATTCAGAATTTGTGCTGTCTTTTATTATATTTAAGTAATAAATTTATTAAAAAAAAAATATTCTTTTATTCCCAGTATCCTTTAATTTAATTTCCTGTATCATGGCAATTCTAATTGCACTATAATGTTCTATTGTTTTGTATTGAATTTCTCAATAAAGTTGTAGCGAGGAAAAACAAAAAACTTACTGGCATTTAAAAACAAAACTCAAACATTTCCAACAACAACATGGATATTCTCATGGATTTCTCAATAATAATATTGTGACTGTTCATTTTTAGTTATAGTGCAGATTCTCAAATAGTGGGGTGCTAACCCCTGGGGGGTGCGAGGCTCTGTCAAGGGGGGGGGTTGACTTTGGGGAACATGCTTTTTTAATTTTTTTTATTTAGATTTTTCTTTTACTGTCCTAGAATAAAGTGCAATTGCACCTTCACTACATTAGTGGCGCTCTCATTGGCAGAGTGTTCACAGGGAGCAGACAGCACAGAGTATGAGTATGAAGTGGAGACACCAAGTTAAACATATTTAACAGGGATGAGAAGACAGGCGGAGGTAAAGAGACAAATGAAATTCTCCCAAATCTAAGACGAGGAAATATGTGGCGCCGTGGGGCGTGAAAATAATTGAGAAGCACTGGTCTATTCTAACGTATTTCTATATATCATTGCGGCTTGGTGTGGATCATGAACACATTCATGTCTATTTCCTCTCTACTCACTGTCCACATTAAAGAATTAAACAAACTGTGAGTTCACAGCTCTACACGTGTCCAGTTCTGCTCATAATAAGGAATTAATGAGTTTTTTCATGTATGTTCTGTACCATACGTTGCTAAACGCTTTTTAAACAGAGCCCATGAACTGATTCCTGTGGCGTTGCAGAGCACGCTGTGGCCCACATTTCTGCAGCAGCTCGCGGACGGACGTGGTGTGTTTGCTGCTCTGCAGGCATGTGACCGGGGGAATGCTGCTGCTGATATGTCGGTATTTTACAACATTTGCTCGTCTGTTTCGCGGTCAGCAGCTTCTGCAGCGTCACCGACCTGCAGCCTCTTCCTGGCGTGTTTTTCTTTTTTTTTTTTTATCCCGGGGCGCGTCTGACGTTCTTTTTCCTTTTTTTCCTCTTCTCTTCTCTCTCTCCCCCCGACGGCGGCTGTGCAGCGATTGTGCAACAGGAACCCGTTTGCCCGGCCTGTGTGTGTGTGTGTGTGTGTGTGTGTGTGTGTGTGTGTGTGTGTGTTTGTGTGTGTGTGTGTGTGTGTGTGTGTGTGTGTGTGTGTGTGTGTGTGTGTGTGTGTGTGTGTGTGTGTGTGTGTGTGTGCGTGCGTGCGTGTGTGTGTGACATCGATACAGAAACCATGAATGAGTGGCATGCCTGGCTCATGTGATGGCTGGGTGGCTCCTGGTAATCCTGGAGCGTTCCATTCTGAACAGGTCACCGTGGGGGTTACGAGAGGTCGCAGCCCCCCCTCGCAGGAAAAATGGAACCACAATCTGGGATTTTATTTTACAGATTCTAATCAGGATTTCTTGTTGTTGTGTATGTTAGTTTAATTGTGATACTAGTGCTTCTAAAAGTACAAGTAGCTTCTTATTTTCCACTACACCCAGTCCTGTTCCAGCTGTTCCAGCTGTTCCAGCTGTGCGGTTCTTTCCTGTGCTGCGTCGAGTCCTTTTGTCACAACTTGTTGCTGTTCAAAGGGGAAAAAAAAGCAGGGCGTGTTTGATTGATGTGAAGTAGAAACTGTTGTTGTTGGAGTTTCTGAGGAGAGGAAGGTTTCAGCCGAGGAGGAGGAGGAATGAATCTAGAAAAACTGATTCATCCATTAGTCAACAGCTGGTTGGTTATTCGATTAATCGAGTTTTTACTCTGAATTAAAAGTTGATTAATCGATTAGTCGCCGACTATTCTGATGGATTTAATCAGAAAAACATCTCTGATTATTTCCTGGTTTCTTTATTCTTCTATAATAGTAAACTGATGATCTTTGGGTTGTGGACAAAAAAAGACATTTTAGCTTCAATCTGCAGCTTTGACAAACACTGATCGACATTTTAAACCATTAATGAACCAATCAACTAATCGATTAATCGTTTCAATAATGAACAGTTTGATCAACTATTCATTAGTATCAGCTCCACTGTGATTGGTAGTGAATTGATTTGTGGATAAATCACTCTACAATAAATGAATGAATTACTCATTAACAAAGATTAGTTGATTAATCGATTCATTTCCAACTAATCACAGATTTGAGTCATTTTTAAGAAGAAAATGTCCAAATCCTCTGGTTCCAGCTTCTCTTCTGGTTTCTTTAGACTTTTTATAGTGATAAATTGACATTTTAGGTTTAATCTTCAGCACTGATCAAAATTTTACTGGTTTATGAATCAAACTAATTGATTAACTGTTTGAATAATCAATAGATTAATCTGAATAATGTGTTTAATCTGAGATGCAGAAATGAGATTTTCCTGCTCAATCTGAATAAATATCCTCGAAATACAAATATCTGCTCACAAAGGATAAAATGCAAAATGTGTTGAAATATTTAAACAAGGGCAGAAATGTTTCCTCCTCGATGCAAATGATCGTCATTGACAGCGATAATTTAACGACCACATGCAGTGAGAGAGAAATAATTAGCTTCATTAGCATCGATGCTAATTGACGCTTTCCGTTTTATTAGAAATAATCCACCATATAAACCTGGAATCTGTGTTTGACGTTAATTCCTGCCAGACCCTCGTTGATCCAGTTTTAACTAACAAAAAAAGACTTTTAAGGTTGAATCTACAGCCATTTATTAAAATAGAGAATTCAATAATCTATAGATTAATCTACAGAATAGTTGATAGAAACTTAAACTTGATCCAATCAACAACTTCTGATGAAATTATGAATGAATTATGTTGATTAATGGGAATCAGACTTTCCCCTGTTAGTAATTACCACTAATTGAACTTAAAAAAAACATAATTATGGACACAAGTTAATGAGGTAATCAGTGATCAACATGTAATAGATCACTAAACTCTCAGAATAGTTATTTCACCCCTAAGATGAAGTGATGAATATTATTTAATGGTGGTTTACAGAGGAAAATGATCTTTTCTGTCTGAGGCTGTTTTGAATCTGACGTGGACATTCCTGCTCCAGTGAGTAATTTCACTGGTTTCTGCTGCGTTTTGAACCTTGGAGACAGAATCCAGGACGCAGGAGTCTCTCAGCGTCTTTAGGCCGTAACTCTGCTGAAAACGTAATAAACCACAAACGCAACACAAATCTGCAGCTTCTTAATGCAATAATCCCGCAAACGTAATTTGCTGGCGCTCAAACGTAATTTGTGACTATCGCACTCAACGTGAGACTTGTTGCCCGGGAGGTGAAAAACGTCGTAATATCTTCCTGCAAAACGTGATAAATCACTGACGTAATAAAATCTGCTGCCGACGCTTAATGTCGTCAAAGGCCAGTGACATTTCTGTCCACACATTTCTGACCTTTACACTGATGGGCAATTAAAACCCTGAAAATGTAGTTATCACAGGGAAAAAGAAAATCTCCATTATGGCTGTGGTGAATATTTTACATTTAAGGTTTCTTTAAAATAAGAAGATAGATGGTGATTAATTGGTTATAATCATTACAGCTCTAATGTAGGATTATTACGCCTCTGCTTTATAACAACTAAACATCTGCAGTGTTATCTGTGGCGTCTCCTACTCAGTGTAACGTGATTTTAATTGCATTCATTGCGTTTTGTTGCTCATAGAGTGACTAATGTGACCCTCTGTCTTTGTCTTCTCCAGTGGAGTTTAGTGTGTGACTCAGCCTGGAAAGTCCACATCGCCAAGTTCTCCCTGCTGGTGGGATCCATCTTTGGATACCTGGTGTTTGGAATCCTGGCGGACTGGTAAGACCATGGAGGGGGGTGTGTGTGTGTGTGTGTGTGTGTGTGTGGAGAGGGGGGGTGGGGGAGGGATTCAGAGGGAGCAGGTTTCATAATACAGTTAATCTAATAACATAATGGCATAATAGTATAGTGTAATAGTAGCATAATAGTACACTATTACCAGTATGTATATAGATAACAGCGCAGGTTGAGTTTAGTATCGATGTTTCTCGATAATAATGTTGTTACTGTTCCAGTGTTTCTAGATGTTTCTAGATAATAATGTTGTTACTGTTCCAGTGTTTCTAGATGTTTCTAGATAATAATGTTGTTACTGTTCCAGTGTTTCTCGATAATAATGTTGTGACTGTTCCAGTGTTTCTAGATGTTTCTAGATAATAATGTTGTGACTGTTCCAGTGTTTCTCGATAATAATGTTGTGACTGTTCCAGTGTTTCTAGATAGTATTGTTGTTCCAGTGTTTCTCGATAATAATGTTGTGACTGTTCCAGTGTTTCTAGATGTTTCTAGATAATAATGTTGTGACTGTTCCAGTGTTTCTAGATTTTTCTAGATAATAATGTTGTTACTGTTCCAGTGTTTCTCAATAATAATGTTGTGACTGTTCCAGTGTTTCTAGATAACAATATTGTGGCTGTTCCAGTGTTTCTCAAAAATAATGTTGTTACTGTTCCAGTGTTTCTCGATAATAATGTTGTGACTGTTCCAGTGTTTCTAGATAGTATTGTTGTTCCAGTGTTTCTAGATAGTAATATGGTGACTGTTCCAGTGTTTCTAGACATTTCTATATAATACTATTGTGACTGTTCCAGTGTTTGTAGATAGTAATGTTGTGACTGTTCCAGTGTTTGTAGATAGTAATGTTGTGACTGTTCCAGTGTTTCTAGACATTTCTATATAATACTATTGTGACTGTTCCAGTGTTTGTAGATAGTAATGTTGTGACTGTTCCAGTGTTTGTAGATAGTAATGTTGTGACTGTTCCAGTGTTTCTAGATAATAATGTTGTGACTGTTCCAGTGTTTCTAGATAATAATGGTGTGACTGTTCCAGTGTTTGTAGATAGTAGTGTTGTGACTGTTCCAGTGTTTCTAGATAGTAATATGGCGACTGTTCCAGTGTTTCTCGATAATAATGGTGTGACTGTTCCAGTGTTTGTAGATAGTAGTGTTGTGACTGTTCCAGTGTTTCTAGATAGTAATATGGCGACTGTTCCAGTGTTTCTCGATAATAATGTTGTGACTGTTCCAGTGTTTGTAGATAGTAATGTTGTGACTGTTCCAGTGTTTCTCGATAATAATGTTGTGACTGTTCCAGTGTTTGTAGATAGTAGTGTTGTGACTGTTCCAGTGTTTCTAGACATTTCTAAATAATAATGTTGTGACTGTTCCAGTGCTTCTAGATAGTAATGTTGTGACTGTTCCAGTGTTTCTAGATAGTAATGTTGTGACTTTTCCAGTGTTTTTAGATAGTAATGTTGTTCCAGTGTTTCTAGATAGTAATATGGTGACTGTTCCAGTGTTTCTAGACATTTCTAAATAATAATGTTGTGACTGTTTCAGTGTTTCTGGATAATAATGTTGTGACTGTTCCAATGTTTCTAGATGTTTCTAGATAATAATGTTGTGACTGTTCCAGTGTTTCTCGATAATAATGTTGTGACTGTTCCAGTGTTTCTAGATAGTATTGTTGTTCCAGTGTTTCTCGATAATAATGTTGTGACTGTTCCAGTGTTTCTAGATGTTTCTAGATAATAATGTTGTGACTGTTCCAGTGTTTCTAGATTTTTCTAGATAATAATGTTGTTACTGTTCCAGTGTTTCTCAATAATAATGTTGTGACTGTTCCAGTGTTTCTAGATAACAATATTGTGGCTGTTCCAGTGTTTCTCAAAAATAATGTTGTTACTGTTCCAGTGTTTCTCGATAATAATGTTGTGACTGTTCCAGTGTTTCTAGATAGTAATGTTGTTCCAGTGTTTCTAGATAGTAATATGGTGACTGTTCCAGTGTTTCTAGACATTTCTATATAATACTATTGTGACTGTTCCAGTGTTTGTAGATAGTAATGTTGTGACTGTTCCAGTGTTTGTAGATAGTAATGTTGTGACTGTTCCAGTGTTTCTAGACATTTCTATATAATACTATTGTGACTGTTCCAGTGTTTGTAGATAGTAATGTTGTGACTGTTCCAGTGTTTCTAGATAATAATGTTGTGACTGTTCCAGTGTTTCTAGATAGTAATATGGCGACTGTTCCAGTGTTTCTCGATAATAATGGTGTGACTGTTCCAGTGTTTGTAGATAGTAGTTTTGTGACTGTTCCAGTGTTTCTAGATAGTAATATGGCGACTGTTCCAGTGTTTCTCGATAATAATGTTGTGACTGTTCCAGTGTTTGTAGATAGTAATGTTGTGACTGTTCCAGTGTTTCTCGATAATAATGTTGTGACTGTTCCAGTGTTTGTAGATAGTAGTGTTGTGACTGTTCCAGTGTTTCTAGACATTTCTAAATAATAATGTTGTGACTGTTCCAGTGCTTCTAGATAGTAATGTTGTGACTGTTCCAGTGTTTCTAGATAGTAATGTTGTGACTTTTCCAGTGTTTTTAGATAGTAATGTTGTTCCAGTGTTTCTAGATAGTAATATGGTGACTGTTCCAGTGTTTCTAGACATTTCTAAATAATAATGTTGTGACTGTTTCAGTGTTTCTCGATAATAATGTTGTGACTGTTCCAATGTTTATAGACATTTCTAAATAATAATATTGTGACTGTTCCAGTGTTTCTAGATAGTAATGTTGTGACTGTTCCAGTGTTTCTAGATAGTAATGTTGTGACTGTTCCAGTGTTTCTAGATAGTAATGTTGTGACTGTTCCAGTGTTTCTAGATAGTAATGTTGTTCCAGTGTTTCTAGATAATAATGTTGTGACTGTTCCAGTGTTTCTAGATAGTAATGTTGTGACTGTTCCAGTGTTTCTAGATAGTAATGTTGTTCCAGTGTTTCTAGATAGTAATGTTGTTTCAGTGTTTCTAGATAGTAATATGGTGACTGTTCCAGTGTTTATAGACATTTCTAAATAATAATGTTGTGACTGTTTCAGTGTTTCTCGATAATAATATGGTGACTGTTCCAGTGTTTATAGACATTTCTAAATAATAATGTTGTGACTGTTTCAGTGTTTCTCGATAGTAATGTTGTGACTGTTCCAGTGTTTCTAGATAGTAATTTTGTGACTGTTCCAGTGTTTCTAGATAGTAATGTTGTTCCAGTGTTTCTAGATAATAATGTTGTGACTGTTCCAGTGTTTCTAGATAGTAATGTTGTTCCAGTGTTTCTAGATAATAATGTTGTGACTGTTCCAGTGTTTCTAGACATTTCTAAATAATAATATTGTGACTGTTCCAGTGTTTATAGACATTTCTAAATAATAATGTTGTGACTGTTCCAGTGTTTCTAGATGACAATGTTACGACCTCCTCCTCAGGTTCGGACGCCACCCGGTGCTGATCATCTCGGTCCTGTTCATGCTGGTCTTTGGTCTGACCGTGGCGTTCTCCGTCAACGTTCCCATGTTCAGTACGCTGAGGTTCTTCGAGGGTTTCTGCCTGGCGGGGATCACGCTGTCCCTCTACGTCCTCAGTGAGTCAGTTACATCCTGTTAGCCCGCCGCTAACGTCCTGTTAGCATGTTGCTAACGTCCTATTAGCATGCCGCTAACGTCCTGTTAGCACGCAGTGTTTCAGATGTGTAGTGTTTCAGCTCCTCTCTGCGGCTCTAGAGAAGAGCAGGTCATTTTCTCTCATTAATATTCATGAGCCTC